>JAVVLW010004314.1:0-41188 GCA_034401795.1 Chaetoderma sp. LZ-2023a | reverse complement strand
TTTTTTTAAATTAACCACAGGAATGATTGGCTCAGTTATGGAGCCAGTCATTCCAGTGGTAAATTTTCAAACATTTTATTTTTCTTGGCCTGGAAATGGACATTCCACAAGACCATAACAGAGGCCGGTTTTGGCCGGCATGACCATTAAAGGGTTAATAAACATTCTCTTGAATATTCTGAAACTAATTTGACTGGGCACTATTGCTGCGATAGGCAGCAACAGCACCGCGTCAAATTAGTCAAAATATTCAACAACTTACCTGTATAGTTACCTTGAAAATGGGATTCTGATAATTGAGGGTTCAATGTATATATTAAATGGATACCAACACATGCAAAACACGGGTGGAGATTAGCTAGAAATGGGTGGGGTATCACTATAAATGGATCCCTCTATTGATCCAGGCTAAGGATAGTTAAAGATCCGATAGCGAGACAAATCAAATACATGCTCCAACTCATCCCTCACTGCTGGGTTCATCCCTCACTGCTGGGTCAGAACAAATTACAACTAAAGAAACTGGTTAAGATAAATATATTATTTATTTATATATCTTTATTTAAACATTAATATATATGGTATGTATATTGCACTGAACTTTATAATGATAAATAATATTAGTCACTAATACACATGTATGCATCAATGAAGTAGCACTAAAATATGTTTACATACTCCGTCTCTTATGGTAGAAGTAAGAAAGCAATTATGAAGTTATGCATAGGCTACCCTGATCACTATAGGCAAGTTTTGGCAAAAACTCTCAGCTACACCTGACTAGATGTATCGCACATTGATGGAATGAATTTGGTATCTCCAAAAGCAAATCTAGATTTGTATCAAGATCACAATGACCTTTACCGTAGAAGTCTGAATGTCTTTGTGTTGCTCCTACTGGTTGAGGTAACTGTATGACCTTGCTTAGTTCTAACAATTTGGCCAATTCTGAAATAAAGGCAAAATGAGCCAAGCACAAGAACCTAACTGTTATACAAGTCAAATGTTACAATGACCTTGACCTCAATATCATTATGCGTAATTGGCTTGATATAAGGAAGCATGTGTCCAAGTTTAGTCCCAATATGGTGAAGCCATAAGCTATAAGACGATATGTTGACTAAAAAATGGTGTTATACTAAGGTTCTAGTGACCTTGAACAATGACCTCATTACCTCAATATCATTGTGCTCAATATATGCTTTATATAAGGAAGCATGTGGCCAAGTTTAGTCCCAATAGGATGAAGCCATGCGAGATATAAGATATGTTGAGCTAAACCAAAAATTTAACCAAATTTGGACGCCGACAAACAGACAGAGTAACAGAACAAATCAATATATTTGCAAAAATTCTCATTTTTGCCAATAATAACATGTCATCTCCAAACATTGCTAGTTAGTTAATGTACACATAGACCAATAAATATAGCTACCAGTACACAAGGTAGATTAAGAACTATTTACTGGTACATGAGAACATTTAAGCCATGCCTAAAATGCTTTGGTGCATACAATCCTATCAGTTGGGGTATAATCTAAAGCAGTTAAGATATGGATGTGCAGCATAGTTTCTTAGAATAGTGACTAAACAAAGGTTAGATTGATAATATCTCTGCCAGATGATCAGATTAGGAACTACTTTATGTAGACATCAGATATCCGCTGGAGGCACTGTAAGTAGCCCTGTGGTCCTCATCACATCAATTCCTTTGTGTAGTATACAAATCTTAGCGTAACACAAACGAACCAGTTCATTAGCAAACTGAAAAGATACATAATAAAATCAGTTTTAAAATTTGGGTAACTCTTTAACACTCATATCAGCCAAAAATGGCTTCTGCAGTTATCTTGAGAAATATCCATTTGCAGGCCAAGAGACTATTTTTTAAATTTCACCAGTGGAATGACTGGCTTGATAACCGAGCCAGTCAATTCAAATCACAAATTTTCAAAAATAGTCTTCTCTTGGTCTGAAAATTGACATTTTCTATGAGAGAATTTAAGGTTTTTTTTAACTTTGTATTGATGCTTTTTTCGTGTGTCACTCTATATGAAAAAGCTGCGATATTCACCATGAATAGCATAGATAAGATTGTTCAGGAAATACAACCTTTCATTCTAATTTTCCATGAAATAATTTCAATCAGACTTGTGGAATATTGGAAAAAAAGAAAGCCTGAAAGCTTTAACAATTACAAGAGCAATCAGAGATTGTAAACCGCCGCCCTCCCATTTTGTTACATTGTAAAATGTTTTTTTGATTTTTCAAATTGTTTGGATTTTCCTGATGTTCTTGAATCATGCTAAGATTTGTGGAGAGAGAGAGAGAGATTTATGATTTTCTCAGAAATTTTCAGAAAAAGCAAGATGGCCACCAAACACTAAATTATGATTGCTCCATGCCGGCTTTGTTTTTTTGACATATCAACTTTCCATTGACAAACTTTAATGGCCCTAATCATATCACCTAAATTTCAGCCTGCTCTGTTTAGTGGTACTGCAGGTCGTTTTCACAAAAACTAGATCATCGAAGATGGACACCGAAACGTTTGGCCAAGAACAAACTTGGTTCAGCTTGTGCCCTAGATGATATTTCACAAGTTTCGAATCAATCCACCAGGTGGTTTCAGAAAAGATCTTTAAAGACATTTCTAAAAATTGGCCACACTTCAAGATGGACCCGGACAAATTGGCAAATCGGCAGCCTTTGAACAAATTGGATCCCTATGCCCTAAGGATACCTCCTGCCAAATATAAACGAAATCTGCTCAGTGGTTCTTGAGAAGTCTAAAGAAAAATTAGCTGGACAGACGATAGACAGGTGGTCGCCATGGCATAAGGTTACTAACATTAACGTGTGAGGCACTAGATTGAAGGCATGTTCATGCATAAGTATGCTGCAACACGGCTGGGCGGCAAAATAAAATCTGTCCATTTTCTTAACTCTTACCACTCTGATGTCAAAATTTAAAATTTTCAAATAAAATTAAAAAGTACAGGCACAATTAAAAGATAGAATATTGACATCAGAGTGGCAAGGGTTAACACTACCTACCTATGACATTGTATTGACCGCCCACCCAAACCACTCATTGCTGGTGTAGATACTACTACATGTTGACACAGTTTAAGCCATGCCAGACACACAAACTGACTCCAATGGGCATGTGCCTTAAATTGTCCTCTCATGACATCTAATTTCAGCTCAACACAATAATTGTGGAAAAAGTGGCCTGAACAAGTGTGGTAGACAAGGCCATTAAATCTTATCTAAGGGCGTGTTCTCACTGGAGAGTTAATCGGGAATAACACCATACCTCAGTATTGCGTTACGCTGGTTAAGTCTCTAGTGAGAACACGGCCTAAGAATCAAAACCCACGACAGTTGAAAGAAAATAACCTGTACTTACATTGACTGCATTCTTTCCACGATTACCAATGACAACTTTAACTTGTTGTCGGAGTGAGTTGAGCATCTGTACACTAGAACTGCTGACCAGATCCCCCTCAGGATTGAATGCTGTGTGAAATGGAATATTTATGCTGCCTGGAATAATACCTCTCTTAAATCTGAAAACATCCAAGTTAAGGAAGAAAATTATTTATTTGTTTTACCCATTTAACCATCAAATTTGTTCATGAAAATTTAAATTTTCCCATAAAATGTCCATTTGCTGACAAAGCGAAGAGTATTTTTGAAAACTTATCAATGGAATGACAGGTTCGGTTATCGAGCCTGTCATTCCAGTGGTAACTTAAATAGTCTTCTCTTGATCTGCAAATGGACATCTCTCAAGACCACTGAATAAGCGATTAACCCTGGCATTGATACCTTACATTATTAGCCCACCTGGCCTGAAGGGCCACGTGAGCTTATGCCATGGTGACCATCCATCATGTGTCCATCCGTCCGTCAACTTTTTCTTTAAACAACTTCTCAAGAACCACTGGGCCGATTTCAATTATATTTGGCAGGAAGCATCCTTGGGGATTAGGGATCCAAATTTGTTCAAACGAAGTTGATCGGCCAATTTGGCCGGTGGCCAATCTTGGATTTTGGCCAATTTATAGTAACATCTTCAAAAATCTTCTCCCAAACCGCTTGGGGGGATTGATGCAAACCTCATGAAATATGATCTAGGGCAAGAGCTGAAACAAGTTTGTTCAAGGGAACTTAACTGGTCAAATGGTTCGGTGGCCATCTTGATTGACCTAGTTTTAGCGAAAACGACTTCTCCAGAACCGCTGAAGGGATCGGGCCAAAATTTGGCAGATATGATTAGGAACCAAGGACCATTAAAGTTTGTTCAAAGGAAGTTGATCGGTAAAAAAAATAGCCGCCGTGGGCCAATCAAAATATAGCATGTTTGGTGGCCATATTGGATTCTTTTATTTGATGGATTTTGAGGCCGAAATTGGTTTTATGTGTTTTTGGGTAAGCTCAAATTTGCTATTTTTGAAACTGTTGAATAAAAGGTTTGGCGGCCATCTTGGATCATTTTCCCGCCAAAAGCTCCCATACTTAAGCAATGGGAAATTTAAAATGTCTTCTCGAGAACTACTGGGTCGATTTCAATGATATTTGGCAGGAAGCATCCTGAGGGCATAGAGATTCAGATTTGTTCAAAGTCGATGGGCCAATTGGGCCGGCAGCCATCTTGGATTTCGGCCAATTTTTAGAAACATCTTTAAAAATCTTCGCCGATCGGGGGATTGATGAAAACCACATGAAATATGATCTAGGGCAAGAGCTGAACCAAGTTTGTTCAAGGGAATTTGATTGGTCAAATGATCTGGCAGCCATCTTGGTTGACCTAATTTTAGCGAAAACAACTTCAGAACCACTGAAGGAATCGGGCCGAAATTTTGCAGATATGATTAGGACCTAAGGGCCCATTAATGTTTGTTCAAGGGAATTTGTTCTGTAAAAAAAACATGGCCACCATGGGCCTATCAAAATATAGTGCTTGGCGGCCATATTGGATTTTTTATTCGATGGATTTTGAGGCCGAAATTAGTTTTATATATGTTTTGGGTATTCTGGTAAATTTGCCATTTCAGAAACTGTCGGATAAACGGTTTGGCCGCCACCTTGGATCATTTTCCCGCCAAAAGCTTCCATGCTAAAGCAATGGGAAATTTTAAATGTCTTCTCGAGAACTACCAGGCCGATTTCAATTATATTTGCCAGGAAGCATCCTTAGGGCATAGAGATCCAAGTCTGTTCAAACGAAGCGGATCGGCCAATTTGGGTGGTGGCCATCTTGGATTTTGGCCGATTTTTAGAAATGTCTAAAAAAATTTCTTTGCGGAACCCGCTAGGGGAATCAATTCAATGAATGGATCGGGCCGAAATATGATATATCAAAAACACAAGTTCGCCATGAATCAATCAGAATTTAGCATTTTTGGGGAACATCTTGTATTTTCTGCAAATTTCTGAGAAATCATAAAAAGACTATTAATTACTGAGCCAATTTTAAACCATCACAGAACTTTGATTGGTAAATTTTTCCAATGGTCATCTCGTTTTGTTCGATTATGCCAGTGGACAATAATTCCAGATGAGCGATACAGGCCCCTTGGGCCTCTTGTTTCATGGTAATGTGTTAATTTTGGCAATGCCAATCACCTTTAAAACCATAACTAAAAGTTTTTCTTTCATGTCCATGCAGGCTTACTAGTCATGCTCAGTAAGCCAGATATGTTTTATAACTATTACATTTTTAGAAGCGAGGGTGGTGTAATTTAATTTCAAAATAATCAATAGTTTAATGCTAGTTTTCATTGAAAATATTACCAATGTATGTATGTGTGTGCAACACTACTAATATTTGTATGCACAATAATATCACAATATTGTGTAGTCACCTCTATGTTAATGTGCAGAATTTGAAGTGGATCCACACAGACATACCAAAGTTATATACCAGAAATGAATCAAAGATAGGACTTCTTATGTCCCCTGTCGAGGATAGAGAAAATACACTGCAGCTCAGAAATAACTTAACATGTTTCAGAAAACAAATTAAGATATACTGTTAAAGATTTAAAAAATAATTGAATTGGACGATATTGCTGCCTAAAGCAGCAATGTCTTCCAATCCAATTATGTTCAAAATGTTCAACAGACCATTTCTGACTAACTAACATGTTTTTGCTTTGGAAACATCTAACTTATTTATGAGCTGAACTGTAGATCCCTCTCTGAGGGTGTCCAGCTTCATGGTGTAAACCTTTCATAAGTCACCTTTCCAGAGTTTCCATCCATCATCTGACCTAGCATGTATGATGTCACAATCATTATGTCACAAAGGGTTCCATATAGACCGTCATCAAATCTCAAACAGTCCGACACGTTGTATGAATTGTATGTCTTTGTAATTCTTTGCTATTTAATAAACATGCTGTTGAATATTTTGAAACTAATTTGACTGGGCGGAGTCAAATTAGTTTCAAAATATTCAACAGCTTACCCGTGTATTTTATATTTGTAAATTGATCGATCCCAACACGAGCGTGGTGTGGGTGGAGCTTAGCTAGAGATGGGCGGGGCTTAGCTAGAGATGGCCGGGGCATAGCTAAAACCAGAAAGGTCTATTACAAAGGTTGTTTGAACATCGACCTAGATAACATTAAACATCATTAACCCTTTAATGGTTAAATTTAGTCAAGAAAATTTAAATATTTTCTTATTGAATGTCCATTTACAGGCCGAGAGAATACAGTTTTTGAAATTTTATCACTGTAATGACTGGCTCTGTTATTGAGCCAGTCATTTTCAATGGTAAATTTTCAAAATTTCTATTCTGGCCTCTAAATTGACATTCCACAAGACCATAGCAGAGGACTGGTTTGGCCATGAAAGGGTTAAACTCGGTATAGTGTAATAAAGATTCTTATGTTATAAAGATGAAACAAACTTGCATAAACTTGGGTTATGGAGAACTATATTATGAAATTTGCTGATATTTAGACAGAAATTTGCTGGAAGCTATATGGCAGATACACATGGTATACATTATCAGAGTATATCCAATAGCGTACGATTAATATCATAATGAAATCATTCATTAAAAGGGTTGTAACAACGGAACTTAATATCATGCAACCAAATACCGTTATCAAGCATAATAGACAGATGAACCATGGATAACGGATATTTGGGGATTTGAAATTGTCCACAGGATGATTTTCTATGCCGAAGAGGTTATTACCATGTATGCGAAAATGGTCATCAAAAGAAAATTTACTTAATTCTCTGAATAAACCAAGGCCGTGTTCTCACTGGAGACTTAATCAGGAAAAACGTTATTCCTGATTAACTCTCTAGTGAGAACACAGCCTAAGTATTTCTAGGATTAGACCTTTAGAATAAGGCCAGGAAAAGGCTTCTGTTTTTAAGAAAGAACTAGATTGATCGGTCGATGGCGCGTCATCGCAAATCCCCATGTTCACCGTTTTGAACTTTTGACCACACCCCACAACCCACCCCCGGGGACGGAGCCAAATGTAAATGTTCTTTTGCACTCCACAATCATAAGGGTAACTCGCAGACCAAATTTGGTTGTATTTCATCCAACAGCATCAGAGCAGTAGCATTACAATCAATTTCATGACCTTTTGACCCCATCCCCCACTCTCTGGGGGCGGGGCCAAATGTAAATGTGCTCATCCACTCCACATTGATATGACTAGTTCACATACTAAATATGTTTGATTTTCGTCCAATGTTTTCGAAGGAGTTGCATTACAATCAATTTCTTGACTTGGCCTTTTGACCCCTCTCCCAGCACTGGGGGTGGACCCAAATGTAAATGGCCTTATGCACATCGCAATCATATGGGTAACTCACATATCAAATTTGTTTGAGTACCATCTAACGGTTTCAGAGGAGTTGTATTACAAGGAATTTGAACTTTTGACTCCTGACGCACGCACGCATACACACACACACACACCCTCTCTCCTGCGGGCGGAGCCAAATGTAAATATCGTCTTGCTAAGTGGAATCATATGGGTAACCCACATACCAAATTTGGTTGAATTCCACCCAACGGTTTGGGAAGAAATAGTGTGACGAATGGAGGGAATTACAACATCCCCGACGTTTTTTTAAAACATGGGGGTAAGAATGACAATGTAGACCCCCGATATTTTTCATCAAATTTTGCAAAGGATACTCATCTGGAGTTCTGATGTCTATCATCACTATCTTTGGCTTGCTGCTCTGCGTGCGCTTGGTTGGACTGCGTGTTGGAGAAGTGCCGGCGAGTTCACTTAATTCAATCAAATCTTCAGCCGATATTCGTGGACATTTTGCTACCTTCATCTCATCTAAAGATAATGGCTCCATAGACTGTAAGACAACAGAGAACTGATTTCAACACCAATAATAATACAGCAACATTATTATAGTTTGCTTAAGCACAACTCTACTGTTTAACTTTCAACTTTGAAATCCTGCTATCTTGACAACTGCGATAATTGGCTATTTTGAAATTAATTTGACTGGAAGATTTGTGGCGAGGTACAGCTTAAGGTAGCAACAGCTTTTAGTCAAATTAGTTTCAAAATATTCAGCAAAATGTTGTTTTGTGAATAATTTCTTGCATCTGATCTGTAGAGATGTGCATATTTCTCTAATCCTTACACTGTACATAGACTTTCACATAGTCAATGCAGTCTTCAACCTGATCGCTAGAGAGTCTAAGTAGGGAGGTAGCTAAATATTTTGAGACACCTAAACTCTGGAACAGCTTTCAATCAGACCATTCATCAGTATAATTAACCCGTAGCACTCTTGATGTCAATATTCTATCTTTTACGCTGTCAATAGCAAAGAAACTAGTGTACATTTTTCAACAATTTTGGTGGAAGATGTTGCTGTCAATGACAGCACCATCTACCAACAAAATTGTTGAAAAATAAACAAGTTCATCTTTTATTTTAGTTTGAAAATTAAAAAAATTGGCATCAGAGTGGTAAGGGTTAAGGAATCCATTTCTAGCTAGGCCCTGCCCATTCCTAGTTAAGCTTCACCCATGTTTTGCACATGTTGGGATCAATATAGATAATATGAATCCTGAATTCTCAAAATCCCATTTTCAGGGTATTCTATACAGGTAAACTGCTGAATATTTTGAAACTAATTTGACTGGGTGCTGTTGCTGGCTATGGCAGCAACAGCGCTCAGTCAAATTAGTTTCAAAATATTCAACAGTATGTTTATTAAATAGTAAATCCATCAAAGACACACAATTTGTAAACCTGACAGACTTTTCCAGCTTCAAGACAGATTATTTTCTTTCAATTATGATTGTGACGTCAGCCTACACTTGAGCGACTAATCGAATCAATCCATTATCCAATACTGAATCAATATATAAGCTCCACTGAAAATGAAATAAGAATATAAAATTATCTTTTTCATAGATTCTATTTTAAGAATGTTATGACATAGTATTTTGTCTATAAACACTCACCAGTTCAGTATTCGGCAGGTCATGGTAATCTCTAGAATAATACGACACATTCGGGCGGCTCTCCTTTTTATCTCCAAGTCGTTTAAGAGGCCGAGCGTGCTGTCTGTACGTGGCACTTTTTGGTGTGCCACAGAAAATCTTAATTGAGTCCTGTACAACCGTTTCAATATCGACCCCTGAAAGGAAAATTCAAGATTTCTTTTTTGAGCTGGAGAATTAAAGCTGCTTGAAAGATAGTGGTTACTTAAGATAGGTGCTTAACCCTTGCCACTCCGATGTCAATATTCTATCTTTTACTGTATCAGTATCAAAGAAACTGGTGTACACTTTTTTCAACAATTTTGCTGGAAGATGTTGCTGTCTACGACAGCACGATCTCCCACCAAATTTGTTGAAAAATTAACAACAGTTCATCTTTTAATTTAATTTGAAAATTAAAAATTTTGACACCAGAGTCATAAGGGTTAAAAGACCACTTGAATAAGCGGACCACCGTTTTATCATCTTATGAGATATTTCCTAGGAAATGTCACTACCGGGGATAGTTTGTAGACACAATTTTAGTTGGTTGTTTGTCATGCTATATTGATTTAGCTCATTGTCTGGACTGAATGTAAATTCTTATACAGAGTCAGTGTGACTCATGCAGGGTTTTGAAGCAGAACCATGTGTCAACTCACATCAATCCATTTAGCTTATTTACCGTAAGATCTGTGCTATATGATAATGTTATCTGTATAACATGATTGTAATAAGCGTCTGGCTTATAAGTTTAAAAATAAAACAGGCTCAACCCTATAGATCAGATATGCGCTAAATTTATTAACATGGATAGAATATTCTGTTGAGTAGTTTTGAGCATAAATTGACTTGAAGCTGTTGCTGCCTAATACCTTGCGCCAACAGCATTTAATCAAATTATCTTTAACGACTAAATTTGGTCAAGAAAATCAAACTGCTTATTGAAACTATTTGCAGGACAGACTATTTTTGAAAATTTAAAAATGGAATGACTGGTTCAGTTTTCAAACCAGTCATTCCAGTGGTAAATTTTCAAAAATAGTCCTCTTGTCCTGCAAATGGACATTACTCAAGACCACTGTACACTGGTTTTGGCCAGCAGCTCATTAAAATGGTTAAAATAATAAACATCCTCCCTGTCAGATTATCTTCAAATCGAGATATTTGAGTTTCACGGATGAATAAATTCATGTAGATCTACCCTTACCTGGCATATCCGAGAACAGAAGAATACACTCATTGAAGCCGTATGTCAACAAGCGTGCTCGTAACTGTTGCAGAATCGCCACGCCGATACACAAAGGAAACGACGAGTTGCCTAACAGCAGTGTGTCCCAGAGATGCATGATCTTATGGAGAGGAAAGACATCTGTGAATCAATCATGGGTAAAAATATTTAAAATTAGAAAGTTAGAGATATTGAATGATATATGCTTCAGAGTTTTTTTAAAGTTCTAATTCTTTAATGGTCAATCTGGCCAAGAACAGCTTCTGTAGCGGTATCGAAGAATGTCAATTCTATCTGGCCATGAACAGCTTCTGTAGCGGTATCGAAGAATGTCAATTCCATCTGGCCAAGAACAGCTTCTGTAGCGGTATCGAAGAATGTCAATTCCATCTGGCCAAGAACAGCTTCTGTAGCGGTATCGAAGAATGTCAATTCTATCTGGCCAAGAACAGCTTCTGTAGCGGTATCGAAGAATGTCAATTCTATCTGGCCAAGAACAGCTTCTGTAGCGGTATCGAAGAATGTCAATTCCATCTGGCCAAGAACAGCTTCTGTAGCGGTATCGAAGAATGTCAATTCCATCTGGCCAAGAACAGCTTCTGTAGCGGTATCGAAGAATGTCAATTCTATCTGGCCAAGAACAGCTTCTGTAGCGGTATCGAAGAATGTCAATTCTATCTGGCCAAGAACAGCTTCTGCAGCGGTATCGAAGAATGTCAATTCTATCTGGCCAAGAACAGCTTCTGTAGCGGTATCGAAGAATGTCAATTCTTTCCTATTAAATGTCCATTTTCAGGCCAAGAGAAAACTCTTTGAAAATTTATCACTGGAACATCTGGTTCGATAGCCAAGCCAGTTATATCTATCAGTCATAAATGTTTGCCCTGTAGGTGGGGCTTAGAATACACCTTCCGTATCCTCTGCGTGTCGCAAGAGGCGACTAAAGGAGGTACGGGTGAGGTAACCCTGACAGAAACCGTGAGTGCTGAAGACGAGGTTCCAGGCCGCACGGCGCAATCTAATAAACCATGGATCCACGCACTTAACGCTTATGATCATGTCGATAGTCACTAGGACTGGCTGTATGATCAGCGAACGAAAAGAAGAAGTCATAAATGTTAAAAAATATACTTTTTTGGCCTGCAAATTAGGCAGTCATTAGGAAGGAAACTTGATTTTCTTGACCAGGAAAAAGTTAGCTTCTCAGATTTCTAATTTTGATAGTTGGACACGACTCCTAGATAAACTTCGAGGGCTGGGACAGCAAGTCGAGCATTCCTGATAACAATTTGAAAATGATTATACCGAATTCTCAGATTGAATGCTGCATGCCATTTGGTTTCAATACAAATTTGTAGCTTTTTTCAACACACACGCACGCACACCATTTCACTTTTGAAACACTACAATCAATCACACAATGCCAAAATATTCTGCTATGCATCCACATGAATATTCAAAATACAACTTATCCCATATTCATTCAATCTTATGTTAAAGAGAGCCTTTAATGTCAATCCAAGTATCTCAATTTAAAACCATTGAATATTGCAGAATATCTAGCTTCCAGTCAACTTAGTTTCAGAAAAAAATTAAACAAAAATTTTACAAGTTTGAAAATGTTAACAGAAAGCAGCCGCTACGAGACAATCACGCCAACACATACATTCTTAGCAATTCTAATTTATATACTTACGTGCATACATTGTAAGAAACCATGGAATTGCGTAAAGCTGAAAATAATACAGAAATCAAATTTAACCCTTTACTAATTATATGGACAAAGGGTCTTATTCACAGAACATAATCATCAACAGATGGGTAAAAATGTGTTTATCACTATACAGTGAGAAAGTATTATATATTTGCTTCCATTTGCGTTTGGCTTCTTTTCAATGATTTATGCTCTACTTGAAAATGAAATGTCATGTATGCTGAGAAAATTTCATGTGTTGGTTGATCATGGATCACTAATGGAGGAATCCAGTTTTACCAATGCCCCGCCTATCTCCAGCTAAGCCCATCTTTTGCCTGTGTTGGGATCGATCGATCCCTGAACTCCCTGACTATTATTTTCCAGAAAATGAGAAAATAGACAAAAATTTTCACCCAAAATCTTGGTTCGATAAAGGTGGACCCTTCAAAAGGCACATCTACCCATTATAAAGATGCCACCTGCCAAGTTTCATTAAATTATCTTATATCTGAAACAGTACTGTATGATATGCTGTTTACGAGATATTGTGGAAGGACAGACAGAGACATGATGTGAGGGGCCCTAACTATACTAGTAAGCTGTTCAATATTTTGAAACCAATTGGACTGGGTGCAACAATGTGTTATGGCAGCAACAGTGCCCAGTCAAATTAGTTTTAAAATAGTCAACAGGATGTTTATTAAATAGTAGACATAGAAAGCGTTCGTGACAAACTTAGCTGACATTCATAAAGCGATTGATTATGACATCATCCATGTAGTTGATTATGAGGTCATATGATTGACGGATAAACTGGAAAAAGTTCATCTAACTCTTTAATCCCCAAATTTGTTCAGGGGATAAATTTTCAAAAATAAACTCGTGGTTTGCAATGGGCATTTTCCAGGAGAAAATTAAAATTTTCTTGAACAAATTTGAGGGTTAAAGTGTTAATACTTTAACCTTCGAATTTGTTCAACAAAATTTCAATTTTGCCATAGAAAATGTCCATTTGCAGACCTGGAGAAGACTAGTTTTGAAAATTTACCACTGGAATGACTGGCTCGATAACCGAGTCATGCCAGTGGTAAATTTTCAAAACTTGTCTTCTCATGGTCTGCAAACGGACATTTCTCAAGACCACACCAGAAGCCGTTTTTGAGTGTTAATGAAATGGAAATACATGTGCTCAGTACCGAGATATCACCGATAAAACTGGACAATGCCACATACAGTGAGACAGGTGTATGCATATGAATAACAATAGTAATTGTCAGTAGTTAATTAGTGAATCAAAGTTCCTTACATCAGGTATGAATCCAATGCCTTCCAGGTGATTACTCAGCTCCGGGTCATGGAATGCTATTAGGTGTGAAAACACAGCCAAATATTCTGAAAATAGTGAAACATCAAGATACAGTAAATTTAATTTTAATCAACAATGACTTCAAGACAACAGTCTCTATAATGCTTCTGTATTGGTTTGTACGAAATAGTATACTTACCTACTGGACCACTCTATGATATGTTTCCTAACATGTCTACCCTTCCAAATAAATCCCAATTTAAACAACACATGTCAGGGACCCGTACCTAGACATGTCTGGAAACTCAGACACCGGTCACACTGACCAGCTCCGAGTCCAGACCAGCAATTCCACAAAATATTTGCGTGAAATGTGCAGTGTTTTGTTGTGCCTGCTTAAAATTCCAGTTTTAGTATTATTCGAGCTTATTTTCCCTGCAATTCGTCAATGATGTCTGGCTCGGAGCTATCCCCGTCTGCGAAATAGCTAACGTGCAGATGACCCAACCACGAGGTGTGGTTGAGGCTGGGTCGTGGTCCAGTAGGTAAGTATTCTATTTTGTAGAAACCAATGCGGAGGCACTATAGATTCTACTTCAATATACTTATGTACTGGACTACTCTATGATAAACACCAGAATTTGACAGTCAAATAAAATTGATGGGAGGGGTTGAGGTCAGGCCCAAGAGCCTATTTTTCTCCTCAATGAGAACTGATTAACTCCACAAGGGAGAAGACTGACAATAACCAGAGAATACTAGAATTGGATCACAGTTTTGACCTGGGTGATCCAACTGGTTGCACACCCACCCACCCACCCACCCACCCACACACACACACACACACACACACACACACACACACACACACCCACACACACACACACACACCTTTCTGAGCCTAATTAACCACCAAAGAAGGGTCAGAAAAAGAGAGGGAAAGAATTACTATCTAAACCATGTCAATTCTTCAGTCATGACAAGAATATTCAGATAGTAAGAAAGCTGCTTCTACTGTCTAGAATTCAGGAATCAAAAACGATATGGAGATAACTTAGCAATTGCTTTGATTCGAGGAATGAGACACTATAAATTAGACAGTGAGTTACAAACTAAGATACTAGTACGCACCCTCTTAGAAGAGTCAAAGCAACCATGGTCACAGCTCAAGAACTCAGGACATCTATCGGTGAGACCACCAAAAACACGCAGTGTAACTGACAGTCCAATGATGATAGAGGTGTGATGTGCCCTTATCTGGACGACCGATTAGCCATGTTAGCTATTGCAAGTGCATTTGATGTAGCTGAGAGATCACGCATATAATAATCTGTAAAGGACTCACAATGTCATTGTGCAACAGACATTACATCTTCCAATGAAACACCATTGTATAAGGCTGTGGAAGCAGCAAGCCCTCTGACATCATGAGCCCTAGCCCTATCAATCTGAATACCTGTAGATATTGTAAGTGTACATTTAATAGTTTCTACAATCCACCTCGAAATGGTGTCCCTAGATGCCCTACCATGTGGTTTCTTATAGCATAACCATAACGATTTTGGATCTGATCTCCATGCAAACGTTCTTTTGAGATACATCTTAAGAGATCTAACTGGACACCATTCCGCTGAGCAAGGATCATGTCGGATTAGACTAGGTAAAATGATAGGCTTACCTGGAAACTTTAATGATTGGTTTTTAGACATAAAATTCTGTCTAGGTAATAAACACAGACCTTCTCCAGTAATTACAAAGTGGTCATACTCTGCTGACAAGGCGTGAATCTCACTCCTACGTCTAGCAGAGGCAGCAGCAACCAAGAAAACTGTCTTCCATGTGAGAAGCTTCAAATCAATACTTCTGATTGATTCAAAAGGACGAGCTCCCAACACCTGTAAGGCTAAGGGAAAAACTCCAAGGTGGGAGTGCTAACAGTTGTCATGGCCGCTCATTCCCCATTCCTCTAATCATCTCGTTAAGCAAGCAATTTTCTTCACCCCCAGCAGATAGACTAGGAATGACAGCCGCTAAGGATGACATGTATGCTGCCAAAGTTGATGGAGCTAAACCACGTGAGTGGAATAGCTCACAGAGAAAGTCTGCTACTATTTGAACAGAGGCTTGAAATGGATCTGTATTTCGATCCGAGCACCATTCTGCGAATCTATTGATTCTATAATTATGTCGCGGAAGTTGATCCCTTTCTGGCATAGGCGATGAATTTTGCTGCCTGCTCAGAAAAATCCTTCCTTAACTGAACGTTCCGAGATAACTGCCAAGCAGTCAATTGGAACATTTCCGGACGATCATGGTAATGACATCCTCTGTTCTGGAAGATCAGATTCAGTAACTGCGGAAGGAGAACTGCTCTGCAAATCAGAAGGTCCAGCAGATCTGAATACCATGATTGGCTCGGCCAGTCTGGAGTGATCAGAAGCACTTGGCATTCATCCTGTTTGATTTTCTGCAGAACCTTTGGAATCAGGATTGTTGGAGGGTAGGCAGGCATATGCATACATCCCTGCCCAACCTAACGCCTAAGCATCCACTGTGAAGGCCTGTGGATCTGGAATTGGAGACATGTAAGTAACTATTATTAGTGTTCTATTTTGTTGAGAAAAGATCTATGTTGGGTTTCCCCAATGACTGAACAGTTTCTCGGCCACTGGAAGGTTCAGCTGCCATTCCGTTGGTCGACAAACCAATCGACGACTCAATGAGTCCACCAGGATGTTCAACCTTCCCGGAATGTGTGCCGCTCCCAAGATGATTTTCATCTCCTTGCACCAACACAGGAACTTCCAAGTGATCATGCACAATTCTGGTGACCGTGTCCCGCCTTGGCGGTTCAGATAACACACCACTGTTGAATTGTCCGATCTGATCAGCGCTATCTTGTTCTTGTTTCAAAACATTCAACCGACACTGTCTGATCTTCCAGACAAGCCCCCCCCACCCCTGTGACACATCTGTGAAAATCATCACTTGAGGAGACGGAGGAGACAACGGAACTCCTAGCAAGAGATATCTGTCGATTTACCCACCATTGAAGGTGATGACAGAAAGGCTCCAATAACTGAATTGGCTTGAAAAGGCTGTCCCTCCTATGAGACCACATGGACATCAGGTACAATTGGAGTGGTCTCGGCATTAAAGCTGAGTAAGGTACCACACACATCATTGACACCATTAAGCCCAGCAATTACAGGAATGTCCTGGCTGGAATCCATTGGCTCCTTTTCAGTGTCTTCAACAATGTCACCATGGAGACCACCCGGCTTTCGGATGGATAAACCATGCCTGACTGAAGATCGAAGAACATGTCCCGGTATACAAATTTCTGAGATGAAACAAGATCTGACTTTTCGACATTGATCACCCATCCCAGAGAGCTGAGCATGTTTGTTACTACTCGAAGGCTGCCTTGAAGTACACAGGGATCGTTGGCCTTGATCAACTAATCGTCTATGTACACATGAAGAGCCACACCCCTCTTGCGGAGTTGCATTGTCATAGCAAGAACCACTTGCGTGAAGACCTGAGGAGCAGGGGCAAGACCGAAAGGCAAGACTTTGAATTGCCCTATGCGGCCCTGGAACGCAAACCGTACATATTTGCGAAACTCCTCTTTTATTGGAATGCGGAAGTAGACATCTTTCAGGTCTATTGACACTGTCCATATTCCTTTCGCTAATCCCGCCATTACGGTTCTTGTTACCATTTTGAAGACTGGACAAATTGATTCAATGGCTTCAGGTTTAGCACTGGTCTCCACCCACCAGTGTGCTTGGCTACCAGGAACATGATCAAATAAAAGCCTGGGCTGTGCTGATCTTGCACTAATTGCACAGCGCCTTTTCGCAAAGAGCATTTATCTCCTCTTGAATAGCTAAAAGCTGATTGGACACCATTGGTACTGGAGTCCAAATGGGGTCCATAGCAAGATGTGGAAGCAGTCCGCTTTGGGACCACTCCACAGAATACCCGTAGGTTATCCAATGAATAACCATGGAATCTCGTACCACGTCTGCCCATTGATGTGAAGCCTGCCTCCTAACTGGAGCGGCTGAAGAAGTTGACACACTGTCCAGTTGATATTTTCTAGGACAGGACCGATGGACGTCAACGCTACATGACCCACTGTTCCCGGAAACACCTGAGCGGTTCGAAACGATCCCTTACCGGCCCCACAGCCTCTCTTGGCTGAGCCAGCAGCTCCGCCCCGGCCACCATGCTGGCTGGGCACGGAACCGCTGTCACCCCCCTCTTCCATAGCCATCAACCGTGGCATCCTTGGATGCCGACGATTGAGCCTGGAATCCCGCTTCATCCCAGGTACGCTTCTTCCCCTGAACCAGAAGAATTAGCCTGCTGAGCATACCACGGATTGGGGTGGGAGGCAGGAGCAGGCCTCACAAATACACCCTTAGACTGCTGTTTAACCGTGGGTTTAACAACATCCTTCTTCGAGTATACCTGTTTTAGAGCCAAGTCAACCTGACGCAACCTTTCACACCTGTCTGCGACGCCTTCAAGGATGCTCGACGCTTCACTCCCAAAGAACTCGGGACCTCACCACAAGCAGCGAACGTTCGATGTCCCAATTTGGCTGCGCATAGTCAAGGACCATACGACACCTCAAACGTAAACAGCGTGCAGTAGCCCAAGCCAGACAGTCCTGGGCTAGCAGTTGACTGTCCATCAATGTCTTAATCACTGATGATGGCACAGTACTACCATCCCTTCCTGCATCAAAAACACCCTGCAGGAAAGTATTAGAGTGCGAGAGTGAAGCTGTTGCTGCTTTCGTCGCTGCCTCCACTTACGAGACCTCCTCGTAAGGATACACTCGTAGGGGATGGACGCAGGTTTGGCCTTAACCGGTTTGCCATCCTTCCCCAAAGGAGGATGCTCTATACACAGAGTTGCTCTCTCATCAAGCGACACCTGTGGCGCAGCGACATGCCTCCGGTAGTCATCTAATGGTACCCGGATACACTTACGGACCTGCCTAGGGATCTTAGGCGGTTTTCCACTAATGAGCGCTGAAGAAGCGATAACCGCTATATCTGTGGTATTAACATCCAATGGAATAAACGATATACATGACTGCTGCGTCTCCATCAGCTTGCATCTCTGAGTATTAATTCCCGAAAGCGCAACTGACTCCTGGATCCGGCCCAAAATCATAAGAATTTCTTATGAAGTCTGTGGCCTCCATCCATTCAGTCTCAGTTGCCAAAGGACCACATGGAGGAAGGATGGGGTCCGCCCCCCCCCCCTTCATGTCAGCCATCCAAGTCACAGCCTCCTTGGCAACCATCTGGTCAGGACCCGCACCAGACCAAGTATCACTACCGGGAGCCAAATGCCTGATCCAGCCACCTGCGGAGAGGGGGGACTCCGCAAATCAGGCATGAAACAGAAACCCTCGGGTACCGGTGCTGATGGAATACCAGACACCATGGTAGCAAAAGCGGCTTGGTCACTGACCCCAGCCTGCTCCAGCACTGGACCCCGTTGAACCAGCGTGGACTGGCTCGGATGAAGATGGACCCCATACAGCCCCTCAGGCTGCATAACATCCACCTCCATCCGCTCAACGAGACCCGACTGGGACCGCTGCAGTAGTTGCTCCTCCTTGATCTATAACCTGGACTGTCTCCGAGGAGATCATGCCGTGGACGAGAGAACCTTGCTCCTGGCCACAGATCCCGTAATGTTCCGCCTTGGCAGAACCGGTACAGGGCATTAATGAAGCAGAGCCAACCACTAATGGACCCTCATGGGTGGTGCGTTTATGGATACCACTAGGTCCAGCCATGGCCGGACAGGCGCCAAGCGACGGGTCCATCCCCTGCTGGACCAATAGCGGAGCCACTGCAGTCGATGCCATCTAAATCATGAACCGTCCCAATGATTCATCTAGCATCGACTGAAATGACCCAGCCATCTCAGCCCTAACAGAGGCTAACACTGCGTCCAGGTCTTTTTTAGACACTGACGCTTTACCTGTCTGCTCATGTCGTGATCTCTGGAAGGCTTTCCATGTCGATTCTGACCAGGCTAAGCACACATCACACCTCTGATCCTTGTCACAGGCAGAACACTTAGCGCACTCGTGACCCTCAAAGATTGAGCTCAAGTATTTATTGCATTTTCCATTACTGCACCGTGAATTCTTCTTTTTCTAAAAAATACCAGGGGAATAACGAAAGTATTAGTTTTTTTAAGCACACCTCATTAACAAGAAAACGTTACCATACTGGGGTGCATGGAATGAAATAAACACACCAGAAGCAGAGCAATCTGGTTTTTGGGCATGAACAATAATATATGACCCTCCAAAAATTCATTGTTTTATTGAGCCCCATGATTACGTGTGAAAATCATTTAATGAAAGTCAAATGAATAAAAAATAATTATTCCCGACTTCAAAAAATTATTATTACTGTTCATAAAAAACGTGATTATTGTGAAGTAGAATCAAATAAACACAAGAAATTTTATTCATAACGCATCAAAGTGATGTACCAATGCGATATGAGCCTAGGCAATTGAGAAATCTGACCAAATTTCTCTAATAAATACGTACCATCGATCATAAGAGGACCTACCACAACTAAAAACGACGATTTACAACAGGTTTCGCTCACTCCCCGGTTATATTGAGGCACTCACCTCACCAGAGAACCCAAAAGATACAAACCAAAGTGATTAATACGAGGTATGGTCATAAAAACACAAAAGACAGTGTGATAAATGACAAAATTAACCAAATCAGCTGTCAAAACAAACACATTTCTGCTCTGGTATCCATCTTGAATGATGAATCCTGGTCATTTACGGACGCAGAAACAACGAGTACTCGCTAAGGATCAAACGAGTCCTGATAGTAGCAAACGGGTCCTCATGAATAAATTGCTAAAAAACAGCAATCTGAAAAATATAACAGATTGACAAACATCCAACAGTAATATTTATGTCCAAAACAACATAATTATGGACCAATATCACCTTTGCAGACAGGGATAGCTCTGAGCCAGACATCATTGACGAATTGCAGGGGAAATAAGCTCAAATAACACTAAAACTGGAGCTTTAAGTAGGCACAACAAAACACTGCACGTTTCACGCAAATATTTTGTGGAATTGCTGGTCTGGACTCAGAGCTGGTCAGTGTGACCGGCGGGGGAGTTTCCAGACACGTCTAGGTACGGGTTTCTGACATGTGTTGTTTAAATTGGGATTTATTTGGAAGGGTAGACATGTTACGAAACATATCATAGAGTGGTCCAGTCAGTAAGTATATTAAAGTAGAAATAATATGCAGTTCTCTATTCCTAAGCAATCACAAGCTCAAATACCATGAATTTTATATTTCTCATACCAATCAACTGTACCAACTTTGAAGCTAACTGCAAAAAGGTTAACTAATCACTATGGCATTGTCCATTGATCTCATGATCCAAACCAGAAATGTGGTTGCGATGCACCCATGAAGCTCGACTTTACAACTTTGCAATGAACTATGAAGCTTCACTTCAAACATAAAATAAATATAGAGGGTCTTATCAATAAGAGGCCCAAGAGCCTGTAATGCTAACCTGGACCATTAGGATTTTAACCATTTGCATTTAAATACTGATAGACATGATGGATAATTTTCTAAAAAATCCAAGACGGCTACCAAACAAACTGACCAATCAAAATTCTTGTTTGATATGCTGAAGTCTACCGCCGTAGGATCATTCCACCCAATTTTCGTTGAAATTGGCCCACTAATTAAGGCGTAGTAGCATTTTAATTGGTTCTGCAGTTTTCAAAAAATCCAAATGGCCACCAAAAAATTGACCAACCAAAATTCTGAATAGAAGTTCTAGAGCCTACTACTATAGAATCCTTCCAGCTAAATGTGAATAAAATCCACCATGCGGTTATGGAGACGATGCATTTTAACAATTTCTGGTAAATTTTTCAACAAAAATATTAACCCATTAAAATTCCTATATATTCTGAAGCATAGCCCTATAAGATCATTACAGCCAAAGTAAGTTTAAATCTGCCAAGCGGTTAATATAGTTTTGACAATTTCCGGTAAAGATTTTCACACAGTCAGATAAATTAACCAATCAAAATTGTGTATACATGTTCTGAAACCGAAAGCATTAGGTCCTTCCAGCCAAATTAGATTGAAATCCGCCAAATGAGGACTAGTGTTTTGTCAATTTCCGGTAAATTTTTCATAAAACTGACCAATCAAAATTCTGTAAACAAATTCTGAAGCCTACCCCCATAGGGTTCATCCAGTAAAATTAGGTTGAAAACCGTCAAGCGGTTAATGAGTAGTATTTTTAAACAAAGGTTGATGGATGGATGACGGATGACAGATGGTCACCATGCATATCAGTGACCTTTTGAAAGAAACATCATTGCGTAAACATCATTGTGTAATGCAGTGTCATTATAAGGAGTCATGTCTCCAAGTGAGTCCAGTATGATTGATCAAACCCAAGATATAAACAGAAAGGTTGAGCTAAACGGAAAATGTTAATGTTGAAAAACAAAATGTGTTTACCAAGGTCACAGTGACCTTGTTACTAAGGTCACAGTGACCTTTGAACTTTTGACCTCAACGTAATTGTCAGGTTCATTATACGGAGGTATGTCCAAGTCTGGCTACAGTATGATTAAACAAACCTGAGATATAAACAGAAAAGTTGAGCTAAACGGAAAATGTGAATGTTGAAAAAAATAGTCTTTTACCAAGGGCTACCCCAGTCATCGTGAGATGCCGTATCATTATAAGGAGACATGTGGCCAAGTTTAGGGCCAGTATGATTAACAAAACCTGAGGTATAAACAGAAAAGTTGAGCTAATCCAGTTTTAGCTATGCCCCGCCCATCTCTAGCTAAGCTCCACCCACAATTCCCCCGTGTTTAGATCAATCGATCCCTGAACTATCGATTTCCAGAAAACATTACAGGTAAGCTGTTGATTATTTTTAAACTAATCAATTAATTTAGTAGAAAATTGAAATAATATAAGAAACAACCTGACCACTATTTCTATCCCTTTATGATTAAGCCGAACAAAAAATGTGCAGTGATCTTGAGAAATGTCTATTTGCAGGCGAAGAGGTTATTTTTAAAAATTTCAACTGGAATAACTGGCTCAATAAATGAGCCAGTCATTCCAGTTGTAACTTTTCAAAAATAGTCTTCTCTTGGTCTGCACATTTATATTTTTCTATGAGAAAATTTGAATTTTCTTGACAAAATTTTATTATTGATGGGTTAAATAATTATATATTGTTGACAGTTTCTATAAAAACATAATTATTAAAACTCAACAATCACTGTTTAGAATTGATTTAAATGCATAGCAACAGTATCTTCGTGGTCATGACTTAGATCACAGAAGTAGATCTGTAACTTATGGACCGTGTTTTGATTAATTAGTTTTTACCTTGTATCACAGGTGAGTTGTCCTTGAGAAAGAACTTGTGCAGGTACTTTGGAATAAATGCTTGCAAACATGAAAATGCCATCGCTGAAATACACAGATAAAGTAAAAATATCACCAAGGTTTTCAAACATTATATGTATGCTTGTGATTCTATGTCTACCAGCAATAATGGATGCCAACATACCTGCCCCAAAAATGTTGCTTCCTCAATATTTTTACACAGAGAATTTGGACTGTAGAATTTATTACCCGAAAGAGATTGCTGATCTATGCCTATCACCTCCCCATTATCAAGCTGCCGATAAGTCAGTTTCAATAATTAACAAATCCAGTCTATCGATCAATCACATGACGTCATAGACAACTATGTCGCACGTAAGCTGACATCATAATCAATTGTGTCATGAATGACGTTCTTAAGTCCGTTAAAAATACTTAATAGTCTGTCAAGTTGTACGAACTGTGTCTTTACTATGTAATAGCAAAAACTGGATTCATCCATTGGGTTATTACAAAGCTTGATCACTCATCCTAAAGCTATATAATTCTTTGACTCCAGTAGAGCAACCTGGCAGAAAATTTTCTCAATAGAAATTATGCATCACAGATCATTCTGCAATTTTGATCATATTGCTTTGCCCTTTTGACCATAAAACTGATACATTTCTTCACCTCCAAGAAACAACATGGTACCATAGCTGTTAAAAACATGACTCAATGCACAAATAAACATTACATGTTTCTTGCTAGCAAGTGATCAGAGAGCAAATTCAGCTGAAAATCTAGAAATGGTTTGGCTTTTTAAATAGGGAATTATTACATCATAATCTGCCCCCAATAAAGGCAATAATAGAGCGCTGTTTATATTGAATTATGTCACCATTAATACAAGTTTCTTCAAATTCATACCTTCATTATTAAAGTTCAAGGCCAGAAACGGAGCACAGAGTGAATCTAGTCCTTGCCAATACACATATTTAGGATGACTGACCACCCAGGCTTTTAGGATCCGCTTGAATCTATTGTGCGCGGCGGGTGAGGATAAGAGTTCATGGTACTGATGACAACGTGGAATATCCACTTCAATCTGCAACAGAGCATCGAAGTACACTAGAACATGCCCGAATCGACCACCTTTTACAGCACAAACAGTTAGTTAATATAGACATGAGCATGCTCTTAATGATTAACGCTCTGATGTCAAAATTCTAAAATTTCAAATTAAATTAAAAGCTGAACTGGTGTACATTTAAAGCTGAACTGGTGTACATTTTTCAACAAATTTGGTGGAAGATGGTGTTGTCATAGACAGCAACAGCGTCCACCAAAATTGTTGAAAAATAGACACCAGTTAATTTACTATTGGCATAGTAACAGAGAAGAATATTGACATCGGAGTCGCAAGGGTTAATTAGATACAAGTAACTTAGGCCTTATGGCTTCAAAAGGGAGGTGATCTCTTTAATAAGTTTGACTGTAATTAACATGGTCCATCCTGAAGTCTCATCTAGACAGTATATATCACTGATGGTAGAGTAGGTGGTGCAGATCTGCTGCATATGTTCAACTGTTATTTTGCAAATGAGGCATTGGTGTTGATTGACCTGTCTGACAAATTCCAAATTCATTCTGCCAAAGCAACAAACATTGTAACAAGAGGTCCAAGGGGCCTGTGTCGCTCACCTGGACTCCTGGACCACTCAATAATTTTTTTTCAAAATTGTTGGTGGGTTGTTTAGTAGTAGTCTTTTAAATGAGTTTGTGGACACTTTTGCAAGTCCAATATGGTCGCCAAACATACTACATTTTGATTAGTCCACTGCAGCCATGTTTTTGACATAGCTCCTTCCCTTGAACAAACTTTAATGGCACTCAGAGCCTAATAATATCGCCCAGATTTCGGCTCATTCCATTCAGTGGTTCTGGAGTTGTTTTGGCCAAAAAATAGGTTATCCAAGATGGCTGCCAAACCATTTGGCCAATCAAGTTCCCTTCAACAAACTTGGTGCAGCTCTTGCCCTAGATGATATTTCATGAGTTATGAATCGATCCCTCAAACGGTTCCGGAGAAGATTTTTAAAGACATTTCTAACAATCAGACGAAATCCGAGATGGCCGCCGGCTCAATTGGCCGATTGCCTTCATTTGAACAAACTTGGATCCCTATGCCCTAAGGATGCTTCCTACCAGATATAATTAAAAATGGCTTAGTAGTTCTCAAGAAGAAAACATTTTAAAGTTCCCATTGCTTTAGTATGGGCGTCTTTGGCTGGAAAATAATCCAAGATGGCTGCTAAACCGTTTATCCGACAGTTTCGAAAATGGTAAATTTGAGCTCAGAATACCCAAAAACATATATAGAACCAATTTTGGCCTTAAAATCCAGCAAATAAAAAAAATCCAATATGGCGCCAAACATGCTACATTTTAAATGACCTACGGCGGCCATGTTTTTTTGAAGGATCAACTTCCTGTGAACAAACTTTAATGGCCCTTAGTGCCTAATCATATCTCCCAAATTTCGGCTTGATCCCTTTGGCAGTTCTGGAGAAGTCGTTTTCGGGAAAACTAGGTCATCCAAGATGGCTTATGTCTTTCCCTAGATGATGTTTCATGAGTTTTGAATCGATTCCCCAAGCGGTTTCGGAGAAGATTTTTAAAGACGTTTCCTAAAATCAGCCAAAATCCAAGATAGCCACCGGCTTCCTATCAAATATAATTGAAATTGTCCTAGTAGTTCTCCAGAAGAAGACATTTTATATTTCCCATTGCTTTAGTATGGGCACCTTTGTTGGGAAAATAATCCAAGACGGCCGCCAAACAGTTTATCCAACAGTTTCGAAATTGACAAATTTGAGCTCAGAATACCCAAAAACATATACAGAACCAATTTCAACCTCAAAATACATTAAATAAAAAAATTCAATATGGCCGCCAAACACGCTACATTTTGATTGGACCATGGCGGCCATGTTTTTTTATGTATCAACTTCCCTTGAACAAAGTTTAATGGCCCTTAGTCCCTAATCATATCTCCATAATTTCAGCCCGATCCCTTCAGCGGTTCTGGAGAAGTTGTTTTCAGGAAAATTGGTCATCCAAGATGGCCACCAAACCATTTGGTCAATCAAGTTTTCTTGAACAAACTTGGCTTACCGCTTTCTCTAGATCATGTTTCATGAGTTTTGAATCGATTCCCCAAGCGGTTTCGGAGATTTTTAAAGACGTTTCCTAAAATTGGCTGAAATCCAAGATGGCCACCAAACCATTTGGTCAATCAAGTTTTCTTGAACAAACTTGGCTTACCGCTTTCTCTAGATCATGTTTCATGAGTTTTGAATCGATTCCCCAAGCGGTTTCGGAGATTTTTAAAGACGTTTCCTAAAATTGGCTGAAATCCAAGATGGCCACCAGCCAATTGGCTAATCGGCTTCATTTGAACAAACTTGGATGACTATGCCCTAAGGATGCTTCCTACCAAATATAATTGAAATCGGCCCAGCGGTTCTTGAGAAGTCGTTTAAAGGAAAAGTTGACGGACGGATGCCACGGCATAAGCTCACTTGGCCTTTTAGGCCAGGTGAGCTAAAAATTGTTCTGAATTATCAGGTTTTTAATTTAACAGATTATTTTCAGATCGTGCCCAAAATTGGGGAATCCTAGTGTTTTGTTGAGGCAACTTGAGACAAAATCCGAGATATGCAATGATCCCAATTTTGGCCGTTTTTTTTATCTATATCCCGACCAGTCTGGAAAGTCTCTTTCATGGTAAGACCCTTTGCTATGTTAAAATATGAGCCAAATCAGATCAGTAATTTTTAGATGCACTCGCACACTCGCTCGCTCGCACGCACACACATCTGCGCACGCACGCACCAATTTCTGGAAATTGAAATTCAGAGAGTGCTGGGTTCGACTGATCCCAACACGGGAGAAGCTGTTATAATAGATGGATAAATTTCAGACCATAATGTGAAGGCCAGCACATAAATACCACCACAGTTGTATCGTAACATAACTCACATGTGACTAGCAATATAATTTGGAAGTTGGATAGCATGAGTTAGTCAGAGTTACCTGTCTATCTGTAGCTATAGGTGTCTCTTTATCAATGGAATCATATCTGCCTTGTACATCTCCCTGAAAAAACATTAAGAAAATAATTAACTATTACAACATACAACTGTCAATCAGTTTCATATTTTTTTTTCAAGACAGTATCAAATGTTTTGAACAAAAATCTCATCAAGGCCTTAGTAAGCATATTTGCACGGCATGTATTTCGGTCAACTGAATCTTTAGACTATATAAGAATCTATCTTTATTTCTCCATTCAACATCTAATCGCTTATAATCATACTTAATAATAGTAAACCATTGTACAGAAACAAATACACACAGCTAGGACAGCTCAAGCTATTTCTCAATTCTTCATCATAATAGCTAGAGATTTTGGCATCTGTAAGCTTTAATGCCAGTACATTAAAGCTTACTTTAACCCCAAATGCTCTACTTCATTCAACGGATCTTGTAGCAGTAACTAACTTCATGGTTCTATGCATCCCATGGATTGTGTAGCACATATCGTGCATACATTACAGGTTAGATTGATTACGAGACCAGGCATCCTTCTGGATCTCGTGAGATTCCATCGAGATAGGTACTCCTCGGAGAGGCATGTAGTTTCCTGATCCGCGCAACAGTCCTATTTCAATGCCGTACCCACGCCGAGTTGAACGAAACCATGCATTCTTTCGGATCTCATAGGACTGCATCCGTATAGGTACCGCATCAAAAAAACATCCGCTACTGTTTCTACGAGAATTCTTAATACTTACCAGATGTACTATTATGACAATGTCTATTATCTAGGCTAGCTCAAAATAAACAATTAAAACTCTGCACTCTCCTGGTCCTGCCCATACTGTGTCCGGGAACTACCATAGCCACAGGTACCGCGTCAATTCCCAATCACAGTCAGATTCGTCTTATATTTGCCTTGACAAACAGCGAAAGCAGCTCAGCCTCACCTCAGTGGGGCAGCTGAGGCAGGGCCATAGTACATCTGGTAAGTATTAACAATTCTCGTAGAAACAAAAGCGGATGCTTTTTTGATTCTACTTCGAATAATACTTACCAGATGTACTATTATGATAAACTCCGGATTTCGACAGCCAAGAAATACCAGTGGGAGGAGGTGAGGCTCGAAACAGCACTCATCTAGCATCCAACAGAGAAGGTTGTGAAGAGACTAGAACCCTGGCATACGCTTGGGTTCTGCCATCTGACTCAATAGAGTGCTAAACTTCCATGGTCTAGACCATGCTAACCACCCCCCCCCCCCTCATTTGTCCGCACAAATTCCAGAGAGCTGTCAAAATGGGGAGCAACACCCACCAGACCTGTGTCAGCCCCAAGTCTCAGCTAGGGCAGTCCAGTAGAGTGCAAAGAAGCTACTACAACTTCTAAATTTTGAAAAAAACTCAGTATATCGATTAGATTTTCAAATTGGAATGAGTCTAATGTCTGCAAAAGAATAAGATGTTCTTGTCCATCCTATCTACTTAGATAGTCTGGTATTTCGACTATAAATAAACTTAAAATTAATCATTTAATTTATGTAAACACTCACCATTTTAGGTGCTTGGTCTTTTTAGTTCATCACAGGAGCTCGGCCCAATCCACGGTCATTCTCGGGTCATGTGCATGGCCATTGTTCAGTGCAAGTGGAAGAACTTGTGATGCGTGCGAAATAGTGGTCGGATGTGACTTCAGATTCGATAAATTGGCGACCGGATTAAGTGCGCTGGAGATGTCGTGAAGGTAGAAATCAGTGAATGATGACTCGGCATGCCATTGTGCTACAGACATCACCTCCTCTAATGAGACACCCTTATAAAGGGCCAATGATGCTGCTAGTGCTTGGACCTGATGGGCATTCGCACGATCAATCTGCTTTCCTGTAGCGATTTTGTGCGACATCTGAATAGCATCGACTATCCAATGAGAAATAGTATCTTTCGAGGCGCGCAAATGAGGAGCTTTGAGACATAACCACAGAGATTTCGGGTCATCTCTCCACTCCTCAGTATGTTTCTTATACATTTTCAGACATCTGACAGCACACCAAGCAGAAGAGTTTGGGTTATGCCTAATTAAACTTGGCAAATTGATCGGCTGTCCTGGATATTTAAGTGACTGATTCTTTGCCAGGAAACAAAGACGTGGAAGTAGTCTTAAACCTTCACCCGTGACGACAAAACGGTCTTGTTCGGCAGAAAGCGAATGTATTTCGCTTATCCGTCTCACCGATGCTGCTGCAACCAAAAAAACTGATTTAATAGTTAACAGTTTAATATCTATAGATCTAATTGGTTCAAAGGGAGCATGCCCTAAAACCTGTAGAACAAGAGATAGATTCCATGCTGGGATAGGAATTGGTTGTCTAGGTCGTAGATTGCTCATTCCTTTAATAACTTCATTTAAAGTGTCATTCTCCACTCCTTCAACGGCCAGACTGGGAATGACTGAAGCTAATGCAGACTTATATGCTGCTAGGATTGAAGGTACAAGTTTGTCAACTTCGTATAAATGACAGATAAAATCTGTTACGTGTTGAACAGATGCAGAAAATGGATCGATATCTCTTCCCTTACACCACTCTGCAAATTTGTTGATTCTATAATTATATGTCTTAGTGGTTGACCCTCTTCTGGCTGAAGCAACAAACTTCGCTGCTTGCTCAGAAAAGCCACCCTTAATTGCACGCTGCTTGATAACATCCATGCAGTCAATTTGAACATTTCTGGTCTGTCATGGAAGTACAGACCCCTGTTCTGAGAGATTAGATCTCTTCTGTCTGGAAGAGAGATTGGATTGCAGACCAGAAGGTCCAGCAGATCCGTAAACCATGATCGGCCTGGCCAATAAGGGGCGATCAGTAGTACTTGGCACATACCCTCTCTTATATTTGCCAGAACTTTTGGGATGAGAATCGCTGGAGGATACGCATACGCGTACATTCCCTTCTAACTTATCGCCAGTGCGTCTACTTCTAGAGCTAGCGGGTCCGGGATCGGCGACACATATGTGACCATCTTTGCGTTCTGTTTCATCGCAAACAGGTCCACATTTGGCTTGCCCCAATGATTGAATAGAACCTCCGCTACCGATTGGTTGAGCTGCCATTCCATCGGACGACAACCCGTCCTTCGACTGAGAGCATCTGCTAAGATGTTCAGTCTTCCTGGAATGTGTGCTGCCCGAAGAATAACATTCCTCTCTTGGCACCACAGCAGAAGGTTCCAAATCATCATACACAACTCCGGTGATCTTGTCCCGCCTTGGCGGTTCAAATAAGACACCACTGTTGAGTTGTCTGTCCTTACTAGGACAATCTTGTCTCGGATTAAGCTCTCAAATTTTTGAAGTGCTAATGTCACTGCTAATAATTCGAGAACATTGATATGTTTCTGCCCATTGGTCTGATCCCATTCCCCTGACACTGACTGATCGTCCAATACCGCTCCCCAACCTGTCGTTGATGCATCTGTGAAGATGGACATCTGTGGTTGAGGAGGTTGTAGAGGAACACCTCGCAGGAGATTCTGTTCTGATAACCACCACTGAAGGTGGAACATCAATGGTTCTTTTACTGGAATCATCAGAGATAACGGATCCGTTCTCTGAGACCAGAATGACATTAGATACATCTGAATCGGCCTGCGCCTGAGTGCCGCATAAGGAACCACTTTCTCCAGAGACACTAGTAAACTCAGTATCCTGAGAAATTGGCGCGCCGTCAGAAAGGCTCCTAGAAAACTCTTGACTCTGCTCTCCGCCGGAAAAGCTACGCCGTCTCTGAGGTTGAAAAATATTCCCAGATAAACAAACTCCTGGGATGGAGTCAGTTCTGATTTCTCTAGATTCACAATCCATCCAAGATCCTTTAGTAAGGCTAGAACTACCTGAAGATTGTTGCGCAAAGTGACTGGATTCCCCGCCTTCAGCAGCCAGTCGTCTATGTAAGTATGAACTGCTATGTTTCCCCTGCGAAGATAAAAAGTCATGGCGAGAACCACTTTGGTGAAGACCCTCGGTGCTGTGGTCAGGCCGAATGGAAGCGCATTGAATTCTCAAACATTGTCTTGGAATGCAAAGCGAAGGTATTTCTGAAAAGGAATTGACATTGGAATATGAAAATATGCATCCTTCAGATCTATCGACACTGCCCACATGCCTTTTCTCAGCCCTGTCATCACTGCTGCTACAGTCTCCATCTGAAACTTTGGAGAAAGAATAAATTTGTTCAACGGTTTGAGATTGAGAATTGGTCTCCAACCTCCGGTACGTTTCGGAATGAGGAACATCATTGAATAGAAGCCTAGGGAGGACTGATTGCGGACTAGATGAATCGCGTTCTTCCGCTGAAGAGCTTTGATTTCTGAGCAAATGGCATCTAGACGATCGGATTCCCTTGGAACGGAGTCCACACTGGAGTCGATGTTAACGGAACTAACGATTGACGGATGAGCCAGTCCGGTTCGTAGCCGTTTCTTAACCACTGACAGACTAAACAATCTCGCACGACCCGTTCCCATTGGCTTGAGAACAGTTGAAGTCTGCCTCTGATGGTAGGAATCTGCACACAGCTGGCGGTCGATATTGCACGATAAGATGCTAAATCGCTTGGGTGAAGATTCTCGACTCCCTTCGTTCCTGACGTCACCGGAACTGATTCCACCGGAAACCCGTCAGGACCGACCTCCACGGCCACCCCGCGGTTTCTTGGAATATGACGGCTCGGGACCGCCGCCAGGACTATCTTTATGATAACCACCGCGACCCGAACCGCCACCCTTCCTGTCCTCCACATACGGCCTCTTATTAGAGGACTTGTATGAGGACGAATGGCCAGGTTCCTGCGATCCGGATGCCTGATGAAGAAGGACAGAAGGGCGATCTCGGGCACTGCCTCTGCTGCTCATGCCGATGCTGTTTGTAGGACTGCTGCAGCTGTGTCCTCTTAGTCGACTTCCACGACTTGCCGACTACTTCCTGCTCAGTGACCATTGACGCGACCTTGGATAAGACTTGCCGTGCCGAGCCGCCGAACAAGCTTGGACCAATGAAAGGCGCAGAAGATAACGCAGCCCTCATCTCAGGTCCTGGTTCCACACAGTCGAGAACCATTCTCCTTCGCTCCGCCAATGATCTGGTGATCACCCTGGCCAGGCAATCCTGGGACAAGTGCATGGTTTCCCGGACAACTCCGGAAGCAGCCTCTGGCACTTCTCCATCTTCCGCCACGCAGGTCAGCATACCATGCAGGATGGTACATCCGTGCGAGAGTGCAGCCATGGCTGCCCTCGCCGCATCTTCAATGCGCGTTAGCTCATTAAACGGATCTTTATTGGCCTGGGAAACTAAGGGACGAGAACGCCCCTTCGATTTGCCAGCCAATGGCCTATTCAACACCTCTCGCTCCCCGATGGAAAGCCGTGGAACCCGGGCATACTGATGGTAGGCCTGCTCCGGAAAACGGACCCTACTCCTTATCCACTTCGGGGCCTTGGACAATGCATAGTCTGGCTGAACCAGACGATACGCCGCAACCTCCATGTCGGAAATCTGCGTGTCCAAAGGGAGCGTCGGCATGGTCGAAGAGCCACTTGACAGAGCGCTAGCCGCTCGCTCTGACATCGGTTCCATCGCCGAATCGTGCTGAGATCCTTGATCCGATGCCAATCCGAGACGGTCGGATTTCCAGCCAAGGACGTGCACCCATTCAGCTTCGGTGCAAAAAGAGGACTCGTCCATCAATGGACTACCGTTCTCATCTTCCTTCTCACCCTTGGATGAGTAGGCCACCGACGATCCATGCTGAGAGCTATGGCCCGCACTTCTTCCAACATCAAGTGCGTCCATAGCCCGACTACTAGCGGCACCAGTGTCCAACGAAACGCCGGACACGGATTCACCGCAGTCCATCGGCTCCAGCACGGGAGGCGGGACTACAGCCACTTTCACCACGGTAGATTCCGGCACTCCGAGAGGAGCCGCACCTAATGCCGCTGGGATGCCGCCAGGAACCGCAAAACACGGCTCCAATGACAACGCGGGTTGAGCGAAATCCGGGTGGAAAATGCCCGACGGAACGTCGACATCACCACCCGCTTGGCAAACCCGTACAAATCCCGAGGGAGATCCCTGGGATGTACCTGGTTGAGCCGTTAACGAAATATCCGGCATGCCAGAATCTTCTATTAGCAGATCTTCCTCCTCCGCCGTCGGCTCTTGAGCCAAGGTCGGAGAAAGGACAGGTGCTCGTCCCTCCGCAGAACTAGCCGGACCACCGAAAGGTTGCCCTTCACCAGCCTGCATCGTCGGGATCGTGGATTGCAAGGACTCAAACATTGCCTTGAACTGGGCCGCCCATGCGCCCAATGCTGAATCCATTCGCTCGTTCAGACGATCTTCCAGTCCTCTCACTGACGCCTGATCCAGCTTGGCCGCCTTGTCCCTCGCGATCCTCTCCAAGCGCGCACGTCGATCATGATCGAACTCTGCCACCAACTCTGACGACCACTTGGCGCACACATCACACAGACTTCCCACTTTGCACTTCGCGCAAGTGACACAGTGATGACCATTGAACTTGCGCTTCATGAACCTGTTGCATTTCTGACACAAAGTGTCCTGGTTCTTGCTCATCTGCGAACACAGAGAAGAACTAAAACGCTGCACATGACATACGATGACGAGCAATACGCACAATTGACTTGATTGTAACTTAGAATTACTTAGAAACATTAACTTTCTCTTAAATTAATGATAATCAAGCCTTTAGGCAGGAAATATTTGAAACTTTTTTGAGTGAAATTAATAAACACAACTTGGAAATTAGCTAACGTTAATACAGCCAAGAAATAAATGCCGATCGCTACAAACACCCTCGACAATGAAGCGAGAGCTAAAGATCGGCATAAAACTGAGTGCATAGACATGCCAAACCAAAGCGAAACATTAATCATGGGCGCCGCCATCTTGGCTAAGGGCACATCCATCTTGCAAGGAACCGAGTCGCAAGAGAAATTAACCGAGTACCTGGATAAGATTAAAAAGTTAACGGGTACCGGAGCGACTCCAACAATGGCTACCATTTTAAAACAATGTGCCAATTTAAGGAAATTCCAAACAGTCATTACGGCACGAATGTATAAATTCTAGATTGATACAACCTGCCCCTGTGATGATTTTCCTTTTCCTTCCATTCTTCCAGCAATGATTCACACAGAAACAGCTAAACTCCGTAGAAAGAGAGCTCAAAAGCGCGACTAGCAAGAAGAGCAAAATAGACGAATCTGACTGTGATTGGGAATTGACTCGGTACCTGCGGCTATGGTAATTCCCGGACACAGTATGGGCAGGACCAGGAGAGTGCAGAGTTTTAATTGTTTATTTTGAGCTAGACTAGATAATAGACATTATCATAATAGTACATCTGGTAAGTATTATTCGAAGTAGAATGGAGATGTACATGCTTTCCGGTTGTTGGAACATTTATTCTGATGGGCTACCCATGCTGAGTTGGATGTTTCCTGACCTGTTATACCTCCAGTACATTAATCACAACAGATCTTGTGGTTAATGTTTTTTACTACTAGCTACACCAATTGCATGAGGTAGGGAGGGGTAGCTGTCTCCTTCATTTCCATGTCCGCAGAATCATATGTAAGTGGGAGCCAGACAAGTTGACGGCTGGGTTTTCGCCATCTTGTCAGAAAACAGTTGATTGGGTTGTTAATTGTAATTGGTAAGCAAACATCTCTAGAGCAATACAGTTACCAATCCACATTAAATCTTTCTTGTTGTTGGTTGTCAGCATAAAACACTTACCATTTTTTATCAATTTTATTAAACTAAATTAACTGTCTGCTTGTTGAATTCCTGCAGACTACATTATCCATGTGGTTTAACTCTGGATCTGCTGAATATTGTGAAAACAATTTGACTGAAAGTTGTTAGTGGCTTAGCCACCAACAACTTTCAATCAAATTATTTTCAAAATATTCAGCAGATCCCGAGTTACTGCCCATTGAAATTATAGTCTGGTGGCTTGCAGCAGTCAGACAGTTAATAAATATCATATTAAAATAATCACCTCCACTTCTAGCAAGGCTGCCCATACATGTGGTCTGACCAAAGGTGGAATGTCAACTCGTGCTTCTTTCCAAATATGGGCACGTTTGTACGGATAACCCAACAACAGGCGTGAATACAGAATAATGCGATGAAACTGTTGGATAATAAGCAAATAAAAAATGTACTATTTGAAACTTTGTGACTAATTTTGCCAACATTATACAGAACCTATCAAGAATACATAAGTACTTTTGTGTCAGGATTAGTCACAACTCAATGTCTCTTCATCAAAATGATTCAAAATTGTGGTTGTCTTGAAATGATGATTACAGCATGCAGAGATGATAACTTTTAAGTCTCACATCATTAATGGAGGAATCAAGTTTTAGCTATGATGGCCCAATGATTCAGCGGTTCTGGATAGGTTGTTTTCATGAAAACTAGGTCATCCAGGATGGCTGCTGAAACAATTGGCCAATCAAGTTCCTTTGAACAGGCTTCGTTCAGCCCTAGATAATGTTTCGCGAGTTTTGAATTGATCCCCCAAGTGGTTTTGGATATTTTTAAAGACGTTTCTAAAATTGGCCAAAACCCAAAATGGCCACCAACCAAACTGTTCAATCGGCTTCGTTTGAACAAACTTGGATCTCTACGCTCTAAGGATGCTTCCTGCCAAATATAATTAAAATCTTGAGGTCGTTTAAAGAAAAAGTTGGCATACGATGGATGGATGATGGATGGTCGACACGTCATAAGCTCACTTGGGCTTTCAGGCCAGGTGAGCTAACCAAAAATCTGCACGCATGCACACATTGTTGGCAAAGTGTCTGAATGAATGGACAGATGGTTGGATGAAACAAAAAATAATAGGCTTCATGCTAATCACATGGCCAACTTGCCACCCATACATAAACGTACAAGCACACAGTTGACACAACGATGGATGGATGGATGGATTGGATGGATTGGATGGAAACATGGATCAATGGACACACCTAAAAACCTCTTCCTAGCCCATGGCAAACCTTCCCACAAAACTTCATCAACATAGTCCAAGTATAAGCTAAATTACTGAATGAAACCAAAATCTGCACGGATGCTCACGCATTGCATGGATGGAAGCAAAAACAGAATCCCCTCCTATCGTTTGTAAAGCTGGGCGTGGATAATAAAAAAATCTTAATCTATTGTGTCAAAATCGATGTTAACTATCACACTATATGGAAGTGAATAACAAGTAACTACAGAACAAGGGTCACTATCTCAGTCATTGTAGTTTGTGAATTGGTTGAAATGTTTCTGTTTGCAAAAATACAGCTATACATTAATGCTTTAAAATTCAAGCTGCTCAAAAACGACTTCGCAAACGATTTTTGAAAATTTATCACTGGAATGACTGGCTCGATAAATGAGCCAGTCGTTCCAGTGATAAATTTTCAACAAGTCTTCACTTGGTATGCAAATGAACATTTTCTATGAGAAAACTTAAATTTTCTTGACCAAATTTGAGGACTTTATGTTAAAAACTAATATTATCTACCTGATACTCGATATCCTTTTCTTTGATGACAAGAGGTAATGTGGCTGTCTCGGTCAGGTCCATGCTACTCGGTGATGCAGGAAGGCCAATTGGTGTAGATGTCCTGTAATTGATAACACACACTGAAGGGCTTGATCAACTATTTTGTCTACTTATGTATACTTATAACATGCTCATAATTATAATGGTATCATAAAGTATACTATGTGCAAGTAGTAGTTCAAGTTGAATAATTAATAATAATTTTATACTAACCCTTTCATGACAAAGGCAGCCAAAAATTGGCCTCTGCACTAGTCTTGAGGAATCTAGGCAGTCATTTCAATGGTATATTTACAAAAATAGTTCTATCTTGGCCTGCAACATTTAATAAGAAAATATTCTGATTTTCCTGACCAAATTTAAAGGGTTACAAGGCTAGATTATCTGGTAACATACTCATCTTCTAACAATGGATAATAGGCTGCATCATCCATGTACTGTAATCTCTAGAAAATAAATAAAAAAATATCTTTTAAATTTACATTTGCAGTATCAATTTAAGTTACTTTAAGCCCATCTACTCATCAAGCTGTCAAATAAACGAAATCTAGGATTTCTTTTTTCACGAGAGAGTTGATACTTACCTCCCTAGATACTTTTGATATTGCTAAATATTGGCTTTCACTCAATAAACACTCAGATTTAAAACAGTTAGGTGCCCCTACTGGGCAGGGAGTCAGAGCGTAGTCCGGCGGATGCCAGCCCCACCACCGCGCATGCGCAGACTAGCACTTCCTCTGACTAGATTATTGGCTGACACACATGCAACTATTAAGAGCCTGAAGACCGAGCCTCTGTGGGGTGGAGAGGCCGGGTCCGTATCTAGGGAGGTAAGTATCAACTCTCTCGTGAAAAAAGAAATCCTAGATTTCGTTTATTTCACTTCAAGAGTATACTTACCTCCCTAATACTTTTGATATTGCCAGAATTCGAAAGTGAATCTGGCGGGAGGGAGGCGAGGTCAAAAGACCAGCTCATCCCTATACGCTTTTCTGCGTTTAAGGCACTTAAACTTCTGAAACTGTAAGAAAAAACAGTCAGGATTTGACTAACCATCGGATAACACCACCGATGTATGAGAGATGACCGAATGTCATATGCGCTCCCCCCCCCCCTCCTTCCTGGGAGGAAGAGTCGACTGACCTCAATGTCCTATACGCTCTCTACGTACAAGTGCCATGTACTACAGGACAGAGACGAAAAAGCTCCATTTTCGTAATTCTCAACAATGAACCACACAAATACACAAACCATCACCATATTAATAACGGGTAATCGTGACAATACAATCAACAACGGACAACACATGAACAAGACTGACCTTGTTGAAACGGCTGCTGACATCATCTTCCCATTGGTAAAGACTGATGCAGGCCCAAAAAAGTGGGTGTTTCCATAAATTAATTGTGAAATATATAAGTAATGAGGAAAAACCTCCTCAAAAAATATAAACCGAGTTATTTTTTCAAAACCGACAAGGCGAGAGGATTAGAGGTGTCACGGAGATAATGGTCTGTAAAACTTGACTCACAGTGCCACTGAGCCACCGACATAATATCATCCACAGGGACCCCATTAAATAGGGCCGTGGATGTCACTACGCCGCGGACACTGTGAGCCTTGGCCACGTCAACCTGCTTCCCGGTGGCGGATTTATGGCAAAACTGAATGCATTCCACAATCCACCTGGAAATGGTGTCCTTAGAAGCCCTGCCATGGGGTTCAATATATGACAACCATAACGCTGACTGGTCGGTGCGCCACTCCGCCGTATGTTGTTTGTACCGGCGCAGCGCCCGGACGGGACACCATGCTTTAGAATTAGGATCATATCTAGTTAAAGCAGGCAAAATAATAGGTTGACCTGGATATTTCAACGACTGATTTTTAGCCAAGAAATTAATCCTAGGTAGCAGCTTAAGGCCTTCCCCTGAAACCACAAAACGGTCATCCTCGGCTGATAAGGCATGAATTTCACTCCTACGCCTAGCCGAGGCCGCAGCAATTAAAAACACAGTCTTCAGTGTTAATAGTTTCATAGAAATGGAACTAAGTGGTTCAAAAGGCTTATCACCTAGTACTTGAAGCACTAGCGATAAACTCCAAGACGGAATCACAGGTGGATTCCTTGGTCTTAGATTGCCCATGCCTTTAATTAATACATTTAATGTATTTACTTCATCACTTCCCCTCTTAGCCAAGCAAGGAATAACAGACATTAATGCTGACTTATAACCAGCAATAGAGTTAGGCTTGAGGCTATAGGCATCATAGAGGTGACAGAGGAAATCAGCTACTACTTGAATAGATGAATCCATTGGATCAATACATCTTTTTGAGCACCATTCTGCAAATCTGTTGATTTTATAATTATATGCTCTGGAGGTTGACCCCCTCCTGGCTTTGGCCATGAACATGGCTGCTTGCTCAGAAAAGCCCTCCTTAATTCTAGATTCCTTGACAACATCCACGCAGTCAATCTGAACATTGACGGATTGTTGTGAAGGGCCTTGCCCTGGAAGATAATATCGTCCATCAGAGGCAGAGGAACCGGATTGCAGACCAGAAGGTCCAGCAGATCCGTATACCATGATCGGCTTGGCCAATCCGGGGCGATCAGAAGCACTTGGCATTCCTCCTGTCTGATTTTCTGAAGAATTTTTGGAATCAGGATTGCTGGAGGGAATGCGTATGCATACATTCTCCCCCAGCTGATAGCTAACGCATCTGTTGCGAAAGCGCTTGGATCCGGAATCGGAGAGACGTACGTCGTCATCTTCGCATTCTTCTTCGTTGCGAACAAATCGATGTTGGGTTTCCCCCAATGGTCGAACAGACGATCCGCCACACATTGATTTAGTTGCCATTCCGTGGGTAAAACACTCATCCTTCGGCTCAATGAGTCTGCTAGCAGGTTTAACCTTCCCGGAATATGAACTGCTTTCAAGGTAATCTGGTGATCCAGACACCAACAAAGCAGTTTCCATGTCATCATACAGAGACTGGGCGACTTCGTTCCGCCCTGGCGGTTTATGTAAGTCACAACTGTTGAGTTGTCTGAACGAATAAGAACAATCTTGCCCTGAACTTTCTGTAAGAAATGTTCCAGGCCCAGGACTACTGCTCTTAGCTCCAGTAGATTTATATGTTCCTTTGACTGTTCCAGATTCCAAAGCCCTGATATCGTGTACTCTTCCAGGCAAGCTCCCCAGCCCTCCATCGATGCATCTGTATACACAGTCACCTGAGGGTGGGGAGGGGTTAGCAAAACCCCCGGCAAGAGATTCTCTGTATTCAACCACCATTGCAGGTGGTGAATGAGAGGCGCCAACACTGACACATTCGAGTCCAGCGAACCTGTACTCTGGGTCCATTGTGTCATGAGAAATAACTGGATCGGCCGCCTGCGTAAGGCGGCCTGAGGAATGACTGGTTCCAATGAAACCATCAACCCCAGCATTCTCAAGTAAACCCGTGCCAGGACATGACGACTGTCGCACACTGACTGAATTAACGAGATGAGTTTCTGAACTCTCTCCTGAGTAGGATAAACATATCCTGTCTCTAGATCGAAGAACATCCCCAGGTAAACAAACTTCTGGGATGGAGTCAGCTCTGATTTTGGGAAATTGATCATCCAGCCTAAGTCTGTGAGAGTTTTCAAAACAATCTCCAGATTGGCCGACAAACTTTCCCGGGTGTGCGCTTTCAACAGCCAGTCGTCTATGTACGTGTGGACTGCTATGCTTCTCCTGCGGAGGTATGCTGTGATCGCAAGAACCACACGGGTGAAAACCCGAGGAGCCGTGGAAATTCCGAAGGGTAACACCCTGAATTCCCACTGTCTGCCCTGGAATGCAAATCTCAGGAAGCGACAGAAACTCCCGTGGATGGGGATGTGGAAATAAGCGTCCTTCAAATCTATCGACGCCGTCCCACATCCCCCTCTCCAACCCCGCCAACACCGGAGCGCACCGTTTCCATCTCGATGAACTTGTTCAATGGCTTGAGGTTGAGAATCGGTCTCCACCCTCCGGTGCGTTTTGTTACTAAGAACAGGGTTGAATAGAAGCCCCGGACACCTTTGTGCCGGCTGAATAGCTCCTTTTTGTACGAGGGAATTTATCTCCTCCTCGATACACAACCTTTGCTCTGGCTCTCTCGGAATGGGAGTCCAGACTGGCACTAGAGACAGTCGCGACGGCGGGCCTGTCATCCACTCTGGATGATACCCGACAACACACGTGTCATG
>JAVVLW010004310.1:0-25000 GCA_034401795.1 Chaetoderma sp. LZ-2023a | reverse complement strand
ACGTTTGCAAATATGCTCGCCATCACAGCGGAGTCGAGCTAGGCCTGCTTCGTGGTATAGTCTCAACATGCTGCTTAGTCCATCGTTTAGCATCTGATAGGCCTCCCTGCCTGTTACATAGAGGTCAATACCAAGCATGTGCTGAGTGGTTGCACAAAGGAGATACTGTAGAGACAGCCATGGGAGAGACACTGTATCATTAAGCATGTATATACCTCAGTTAGTGTAAAACTGTCATATCTGCTCAATGGCCTCAATGAATGGAGTACACATCCAAGTTGTTGTAGTATTGCAGCCAGTTGACGAATGTCCACACCCCCTGCTATCGGAAGATCTGCTTTCACAGTTTCCACTCTGATAGGTTCAGGCAGTAACCGCTCTTGAGCTTAGCTGATGTCCATGCTGTGTAGTCAGGGAGGCCTGGATGTCAAGAGTGTCGAATCATTCATACGGGAGTAAGTTATTCTACTGTGTACACCATAGGCTTTGATCTCGCCTGGTAACAGACTCCAGGGACGAAGTAATTTATCACATCAGGAAACCGCAGCTCGGATGTGATGAGAAACATTGCCTTGCTAGCTCTCTTGGTGACTTTCAACGTGTGTGCGCTGTTGGTCAGCTCATCCAATGAAGTACTTCTAGATGAGATACCTCCCAGAGTTGAAACCTATAACAGGCACATGTTCACACAATGGTGCTGCGCAATACACCAATCTCAAATCGTAAACTTGTTCAACATGGCGACGGTTTGCAAATCGTCGTAATCATGCTCAAACCGAAAAAACCAGTTGAATTAAATTTTCCGTTTATCCATTAGTGATTTCATTTTTTAAATTACAAATATTGCTGCTAAGTCAGCGTCTGTGGTGATCTTGAGAACTGTCAATTTGCAGACCTAATGAAGGCGATCCCGAAAACGATCTTCCTTTGTCTGCAAATTCCATGAGAAAATTATAAATATATTTACCAAAATCTACATTTCCGTTATTTTCTATTCCAACTAAATTGCTTATCATGAATTGCACTCTGTCTGTAAACTTTTCAATATTTAGAAACTAATGTGACCGCCAGATGCTGTTGTTGTGTGTTGCATCAAATTTCAGCTAAATTACTTTCGAAATTTTTAACATACACGATACTGTTTTAAAAATTGCAAACGATTGACTTTCTATAGGTCTCTCGTATTCAGGATTAACATAATCTAATTTGGTATAAAATGATTTCTCTCCTTAATTCGTATGCGCATGGTTCACACGTGTTCGCTGTGTAATGGATGAGTCTCGCGCTGTGCGAATAATTCATTATTACAATTCCGTTAAAATCACACGATTACCTATACGGTCCAAGCCTACTTGTTCAAACCTGCTAATCTAAACAGATACTCCACATCACGAGTTCCGAGGGATTTTTAAATTGTCGCAATTTGGAAACAAAATAAACATGTTTATTGGCGCTGTATTTCTGAGTAAATGAGTTATCTAAACATCTAAACATGAGGTGGGTTACTTGGCTTTGTTGCGATAAGTCTTTAAAGCTAAGATCACAAGTTAACGACCACGTTGAGCAGTTGTGTCCGTTTGAGTTATAAACCGGTAATCGTCTTAATTCAATGGACGTATGCTCTAATCACTCCACATCTCTTGTAAGAGCACATAATCATCATTACCGTGATGTCTAACAAATGTAAGCGATATGACACGGCGGCCTCTTGTCATCACAATGTTAAAATGAGAATAATTGATTGAAAGTTTATGCTGTCTATGTCATCACCAATTTTTATCAAGCAGTCTAAAGATAATAGCAAATTCTTTAACTGATTAACAAAAAATAAGACAAATGCTCTTTTATTCAACGCGCAGTGATTAAGATTGTAGATGGAACACAAATTATTGTTAGTCGGTAAGAAGCTAGATTTTAACAATTACTGGCGTAATCAGAAATTAATGTTAAATACCTTATTCATGATGCTTATAAAGAAAGTAAGTCATGAGCATGTATTTTGGGTTAAAGGCTCTAGACAACACACGTATACTTGCTACACGCTTATTGAAAAATATTTCATACAATAATTGTACCCATCCAAGCTTGGCCCCACCCTCCCTATAAAACCGATATGCGGTTCAAACCGGCTTGAAAATTGACATCGTCACCGGTTTGACATTATGCCATACCGTGCAGCCTTATCACACAACTCATTAATCTCTTTCTGCTGTTACTTTGAGAGGTTGACAAAGTCTGCTGGTATAAACTGTGCACTTATCCTGGCCCGAATCCTGGCTGCTTGCTGGGTGATTTCCTTCCTGTACTCTGAGATCGGTGCTTTGCGGTCAGCATTGCAGATGTGAAATGTTTTACTATCAACAGAGTACCACACTGACACCAATATTGGTGTGTGGGGTTTCTTGATCGTGGGAGTCTCCATCAGATGGATTTTGGGGCCCCAAATGAGGCTTCAACGTCATAGATAATGAAGTGCAGGTAGGGCACATTCGCTCACTGTCGCATTGTCGTGACTCTGTTATCATTCTGAGGGCTGCATTCCCACTGCACCTTGAGGATGTATCCCGATGCTTGCAGCTTCGCATCTCTCGCAATTGTTTTACACTATCGCTCAGCTGCCTCGCCACCCTGCTGATGTTTAGTGCATATGTGCCAGAAACAGACATGATACTTGAAGACAGTGTTGGTGGCAGGTTCCTAGCCATCAAACCGAGCTTCCTCGATCCAACGCTCACCGCCATAGCAACAGAGAGCATGATGGATGCGGATACCTCATTCTTGTAACTCGAACTCGAACTCGCAGCTGCACTGGTCTGTTGAGGTAAATAGAAGGGTTTTTGGTACGAACATTGTGTACACGGTAGTGGCTCAAGTTTTTCACAGGGGCAGTCGGTAGTGGTTTCTTAGCTATGCAGCGGCCTTCGTGACATTGGACATCATATGACCTAGTAAACAGTTGTTGATAGTGGCTCCAGATGAAATTGTGGGCCAGCTTGCAGATGTCATTAATAAACAATGTCTGGTGGTCACACACCCCGAAGGTCATGAATGTTTGGCCCCAATAGTGTGTTGTTACCGTATCAGGTAATAATTACGCTCTTTGTCAAGTTCATTAATTGGGAACTCATTCATTGTGAAGAACTCTACCATATCCAACTGACCGAATGAGGACATTGGTAGATCAGCAAACTTCTTAAGCGCGGAAAACTTCTTAGCCAACTCTCATACAGGAGCCATGCTTCCATCAGGTCTCACTCCTTTGTGGGCTGCTAGATATCTCCAGAGATAGGTGGTATCATTCTAGGTAGTTGATGAGGCAATGTAATCACATATGGAATCGGATACACGCAGACCAATACCGTCTCCCGCAGTACCACCATAACAGCCACACATAAACCATCCAGAAGCTAAAGTAATTAATAAATTATAAATATAAATCACATGGGTAGAAAATAGCATACTTACAACTCCATTACCTCCAGCATCCCCGGTCCATTGCCCGCCATGGTAAGTAACCCTGAATGAAACAGGTGAAGCGCGATACTCGAAGAGAAACTCGGCGTTATATACCGTGGTGTTCCCTACAATAATGCTGGCACAACTATCTGCCAATACCACGCGGTATTCAGATGAGTTATCTGCTCTCGTGGAATACATCCCAAAGTAGAAGCAAGCGGACTTCTTCCCACTACCTTGTAGGAACCAACTTTTCAATGTGCACTCCTCACACCTGAAGTTACAAGTTTCAATATTTGCATTGCCTCTTAATATATAGCGCATAAACAAGAAATATACGCTGGCAGTTATCAATACTGAAATGCGTACAGTCACAGCAAAATGCTTGAAACTACAATTGTTAAAATTGCATACTTTTGGAGGATTAAATTGTGCTTCTCTGTATTAGAGGAATCCAGTTTTTCCATCACGCATATGACGTCATAATCAACTACGTCGGGAGTATTCTGACATTATAATTAATTACGTCATGAAATTCCGTCCTAAACGCTTAATAGTCCGTTAAATTGTAGCAATTGTAATGTATTTACTATTTAATAAACATTATGTTGATTATTTTGAATCGAATTTGACTGGACGCTGTTGCTGCAACAGCAACCAGTCAAATTAGTTTCAAAATATTCAACAGCTTACCTGTATAGTTTACTGCCAATTGGGATTCATGGAGTGCAGGTATCGGTCGATCCCAACACGGGCAAAACGTGGGTGGAGCTTAGCTATAGATGGGCGGAGCATGGCTAAAACTGTTTTATCCATTTCAAATATCCTCCAAGAAACAACTGGGTCAATAGAGAGATCCAGTTCTAGCTATGCCCAGCCCATTTATACCTAAGCTCCACCCACGCTTTGCACGTGTTGAGATCGAATTGTATTCTTAGAACCCTGACTTCTCAGAATCCCAATTTCAAGATAACTATACAGGTCTGCTTTTGAATATTTTGTAACCAATTTGACTGCGTGCTGTTGACAGCGTCCAGTAAAATTAGTTTCAAAATATTCAACAGAATGTTTAAATATTAAATCTATCAAAGACATAGAATTTGTATACTTGACGGACTTATCCAGCTACAGGACGGAGTATTATCTGTCTTATTATAATTTTTACGTCGTCCTATATGTGACGTAATTAATTATGGCGTCATATGATTGTGTGCCAGATCGATTCATCTAATGATCATAAAACCAAGGCGACATTGGCTGCGCATGTGTGCAAATCAAGATTACTCAAAAGAAGATGATTGTCTACACATTTTGGTAACCATCTTGAAGTCGTCATAAACCATAAAATGATTTTCTCCTCTTGAGATTTGGAAAAAAATGATTAGCTACGAAGGGCCAGCCGAGAATCTTCCGTGAAAATCACTATATACTAAGACCTGGCTGCCAATGCTCAATACAATTTGAGCATTTGGTATGACATTTTTCATTTTTATTTGATTGAGGTTTTCAGTATATATATAAGATGGCGTAAAAACCGGTTAGAAATGGTAACACATTTTCAAGAAACGCATATATATATATATAGATGCTACGAGCTCTTTTCACACACAAATTCAACTTAAACATTTTCAAACTTGAAGGAATGTGTTGATGGCCTTGCCGGATTTGTTTTGGATTTTGATGTTTTTGAATATATTTGTTCATTTTGCATGCGTTTCTTGAAAATGTGTTACCGTTTCTAACCAGTTTTTATGCCATCTTTGGTCAGGGCTGAATCGTGAATTGGATTGAACAGTACACTTGGAGGACGTATGCATGATTTTGAAAAGGTCTAACTTTGGTAGTTATTCATGTATCTTTACTATGAATGTAATGATATATTCAACACATGCTATTGTACAAACTACACGAGTGTGTACAGAAATCAGGGATAAAATCTCGCTATTAAAATATCATACCTCATACATTCGCGTCCGGCCTCATTTGCGAGTGCAACTTTTGGTGGCCATACCTTCCAGACTGGGCAATCTGGTTGAACAGAGCTGCCTTGTGAATCCATTGGTGGTTGCTGATCCATAGCAATATCCATATCTAATGTGCAGTCGGCGGTAACTAATAATAATAATAATAATAATAATAATAATAATAATAATAATAATAATAATAATAATAATAATAATAATAATAATAATGATATCTAGATGGCATTTACTGAAGTAACCAAATCTGTGATGTCTGGCCATTAATGAATAATAAAAAGGCCTTTTCTTATATGACCATTGACTACGTCTGGTGCTGCTCCGATAAAAAGGGGCTGTAGCTTAAAAAATCCATACTTTAAATTTCCATAGATTTACTATCTGGACACATTGGTCTTTGAAAAGCATATTTCTCGAAAACTATTGGATTGAGCCTCTTCAAAATTGATGTCAAATCAAATCTATCGAGGACATATAAGGTCACAAATTTTCAAGTCAATCGTAAGAGAAAAAAATTGGCGGCCATTTTAAAAAATAAACTCACCCAGAAATTACAATTTGCCATCCTGAGTTCATGCATACCAAAAACGAAAACTGGTATTTTTGAGCGAAATGCGGGACCTGGCGGCCACTTTCAAAATGAATTAAAAAATAATATTTTGTATTCACCATTTTTCACCCAGCGTTCATTTCTGCTAAAATGAAAACCGGTAGTTTTCAGGCCTAAGAAGTGGTCTTCCACCTGGGCTTGTGGCGCAGGCATGGTGGAAACATGAAAGAATAATACAAGGGTATCGTCTAATATGTCCAATCACCTTCTCTGATGAAAGGGGTGTTCATTTCTGCCGAAAACTAAAATTGGTAACTTTGAAGCTCAAGGAGTTACTTTCCACTTGATCATGTGCCCGCCATACCACTCAAAACATTCAGGATCCCAATGGGCGCATCTTGCCCAAGTATACTAGTGATCGGATTAAAGATCTAGGTGTAGTCACACTTCAATCATCTATACTGAAAATCCACATACATTTCATATGGGACTGCTTTGCCCAAGGAAATGTGGGTGGCTAGAAAACCCTATTATTTCAGGTGAATGCTGGGCTGGTTTCAAATCCATTACAACACGTGTTCAACAGAATGTTTTATTAAATTGTGAATTCATCAAAGACATACAATTCGACCACGTTGTGACGGACTTTTCGTCTTTCGTGAAGGACGTATACGTCATTTTGATTGTGACCTCGGCAAACATTTGAAGGATGTGATTAGGAGTCAGATATTTGAATCACAAATCGGCTCCCTTCTTTGCGTAGGCACTTACTTGTGATATCTTTAATCTGTGATGCTTATAGAGTAGAACCCATGTTGTCATATTGGCAAACCAGATTATGACGTCACTGTGTCTATGCTAATACAGTCTATGCCGATTTGATGAATTTAAATACAACAGTACAGCTAACGCAATGTTTGCAGAAAATATTTCATGACTAGGACGTCAATATGACATCATAATCACGTCATCATTTGCGAAAAATACAAATAATTTCCCTAAGACACCAGTTTAGATCTTCCAGTATCGTTTCATCGCCACGGGCTGATAATCTCTCCCTGACAGCTAGCGTATTGGACGAAAATATAGTACTTGTAATTTGAATTATGAGAAAGATTTGCACTAATACAATTTTTTTTTATCAACATACCTAGCCATATTCCTTGACCAAAATATCGTATATACAATGGCGTTTCGCAAACGTCATGGCATAAGTCGGTAGCTCTAGACATCTGTGTAGCGTGAACCAATGCCCTGATGATGACCGTATTCTGATTGGTGAAAATACTTCGCTGCATTATCAACCTGGTTCATATTGTTAATATGTTTTCTGCTAAAAGCTTTTGTTTAAATGGTAAACTGTATTATTAGTCAGTTCATGTGTAATGTAATCTTACCTGGTGGGCCTAGGTATGGAGGGTGGCCTGGTTTCCAGTCACACCTGCAGCCGGTTACGTTGAAAAACAGGTATTCGTTATTGTATAGGACATTTGACGGGAATGCGTCGTGACAATTCTTCTCATACCAAACATTATCGATTGGATGCCAGTATTCGTACATATAGTCTTCGGAAGGATGGACCTGGCTCGGTCTATTGACATCACTACAATTACCGTAGGTCAACAGCTTGTCCGGCCACTCACACATGCACGTCTATAAATACAAACACACATGCACAGGATGTAGAGATAAAGGATATCCATGATAAAGCCAATTTTCTAAAACTGCATGAATAAATTTATACAAAAACAAGGGAGAACATGCGCTATAGTGGCAACATAGAAACCTTTGCCGAAACTGTCAAACATTTCACAGACCAAACAACTGCCAGATCAACAGACCGACCGTTAGCCCTACTGAACTACCAACCGACCAATGAACAGGCATGTAAGCTTGCTGGCAGGCAGGCGGATAGACTGGTAGGCAGGCAGGCATGCAGGCAGGCAGGCAGGCAGGCTGGCAGGCAGGCAGGCAGGCAGGCAGGCAGGCAGGCGGACAGGCAGGCAGGCATGCACACGGGCAGGCAGGCAGACAGACAGACAGACAGACAGACAGACAGACAGACAGACAGACAGCGGCAGGCGGTGGGTGGGGGGGGCGATGGATGGACGGATGGAAATACAAACAAACACATAGAGAGAGACATACTTATATTAGGTGTGAGTCTACAAAGAAAACGTTCTAAGATACTAGGATTTTGTAATCTATCTCTGAGATGAGGAAAGACAGCTACACTTTGCGTCAATAGATGGGTCTGATTTGACACTCCATCATGATAATGGAAAGGTCTGTCACGACGTGTACGAACTGTATGTATTTGATGAATTTACAATTGAATAAATATTCTGGTGAATATTTTAAAACTAATTTAACTGGGAGCTGTTGCGGCAATACGCCCAAGCCAAATTAGTTTCAAAATAGTCAACAGCATAAATGTAGGCCCTATGATTACTTTGAAATTGGGATTCTGAGAATTTTGGTTTCAAATTGATCCCAGTATGAATTAAAAGTGGAAGGCGCTTTTCTAGGACTGGGCGGGTGGGTAGAAATGGATCCGTCCATCGCTGGGAAGGACGGTAAGCATTTTACCATTTTAAAGAATAATTAGGAATTTTTTAATTGGATTTAAAACACGCGGATCCGCATTGGATCTAATTTCACGTCGATGGATATCTCGCGAATTTCTTTTTGGATTTGGCTTAAATCTTAACACTTAAGAAATGTTTTGACCGTACACTAAGGCCGTGTTCTCACCGGAGAGTTAGTAGGGAATAACGCTATACCTCACTCTGGCGGTACACCGGTTAAGTCTCGAGTGAGAACACGGCTTTAGATTCTACAGCGTTTGTTGCTAACAGCGAAATCCGGTCAATAAACAAAATCTGTAAATCTGAAGACTGTTCAAGAAAATTTAAATCTTCTCATAGAAAATGTCCACTTGCAGACTAAGAGGATACTATTTTTGAAAATTCACCAATGGAATCACTGGCTCGGTTATCAAGCCAGCTGTTCAAATTGTTCAAGAGAGGTGATCTTCAAAAATAGTCTTCACTTGGTCTGCAAATGGACATTTCTCAAGACCACTACAGAAGCTGTTTTGGCTGATATGAGTGCTAACTGGTCAAATATATGACAAACTGGAGGGCGGAGACATGTGCCCAGTTGTTAGACGGACAATGGCTTCACGGCCCGCCGCTAATAATAACAACAGCTTTTAAATATGATATATGCCATAAATGTAGTATGTGTCCTTATTCGCCCTGATACATTAGATTTCGGCTTATAAAGTTGCCAACGGGCTACAAATTGTCCGGAAACTGATTGAAAAAATTTGCGTCAACCCACCACTAATTGCAACGGATTTTCCCCACCGGTATTGCGCTTTGACATCATGCCTACTCAAATGTCTGATGTCAATGGCAGAGACACGCCATCCTGTGTGGCGGATATCAATAACAGAGACACACCATCCTGTGTGGCGGATATCAATGACAGAGACACACCATCCTATGTGGCTGATGTCAATGACAGAGACACGCCATCCTGTGTGGCGGATATCAATGACAGAGACACACCATCCTGTGTGGCTGATGTTAATGACAGCGACACGCCATCCTGTGTGGCGGATATCAATGACAGAGACACACCATCCTGTGTGGCTGATGTCAATGACAGAGACACACCATCCTGTGTGGCTGATGTCAATGACAGAGACACACCATCCCGTGTGGCTGATGTCAATGATACAGACACACCATCCTGTGTGGCTGATGTTAATGACAGAGACACACCATCCTGTGTGGATGATGTCAAAGACAGAGACACACCATCCTGTGGGGCTGATGTCAATGACAGAGACACACCATCCTGTGTGGTTGGTATCAATGACAGGGACACGCCATCCTGCGTGGCTGATGTCAATGACAGAGATCCACCATCTTGTGTGGCTAATGTCTATCACAGAGACACATCATCCTGTGTGGCTGATATCAATGACGGAGGCACACCATCCTGTGTGGCTGATGTCAAAGACAGAGACACACCATCTTGTGTGGCTGATATCAATGACATCGATACACCAGCCTGTGTGCCAGATGTCAATGACAGAGACACACCATCCTGTGTGGCTGATGTCAATGACAGAGACACACCATCCGGTGTGGCTGATGTCAATGAAATCAACAATGCAATTCAAATGCGATCTTTCACGGGTGTTGACTATTCCAATAGTGATCACACAAATATATAACCGATGCACGGAAGATTCGGCATACAGATGCCGCCCACAAAATAATGCCGTCCTACAAATTAGAAACCCAATGACACGTTCAATTGTGGATGGGTTCCAGTAGATATACAGTGTCCGGTGCATTAGACGCCACGCGTATTCGAATTAAAGGAATATATCTCAGTGATCATATTTCTGTTAGCCACAATGCGTATCACTTATCACGCTACCTATGTCCAAGGCCTTTATAGCGTCAAATGGGTGATTTCTTTTTTATATCGTTGCACCTGATGCACTAATATGGCAGAATTGTGAATTGTCAACTCAGTTTGAGGAACGTAGTATTACTGGAGGGTTGGCTATTGGATGACTGAATCTACGGAACCTTGGTTGTTAACTCTGATTCCAAAACACAGGATCAGACACCAGCGACTATTGAACAGTACACATAAGGCAACCAGATGTGCATATGAGAGGATTTACTGTACGGAAAGCCTTGTCTAACGGTGTTTCGAAAGGTCTGGTGGGTGTGGGATATTTTGTCTCAGAAAGGTGTGTGCATGTTATCGTTTCCACCGCTGTGTCTGTGAGAGGGTTTGTAAAGAGCAAAATTTCAATGAGTCAGAATTTCAAGGGATCTGACACGATTGAATCAGAAGAAGGATCGGTAACAAATGTGAACCACGTGTGGGACAGCGGTCTTCGAATCGTTCTTCGAATTGGAAGTCAGCTCTAACCCAGCTACTAACTCATTTCAGTAAATAAACGTAAGTATACATTACCAAAGGATGTCAGGGGACACACCAGCACAGAGAGCCTTGGAATGTGCCTTACCTGGAGCCAGCAAATACAAAGTCAGGAGAGGACATCATTGCACACATCTGTTAAACGTACTACGAGGTGACCTCGAGAAAGCATTTGAGCACATTTTGTACAGTGTTGTCCATGTTCGTCATTTAGTATTCCAATTATAGCTCACCAAGTTGCGCTTATACAAGCGTGATTTTTCTGTATGTCTGTCGTCTGTCGTCTGTTGTCGCTCTGTCTTCCATCTGTTGTCCGTTTGTTAACAATTGTGGCACGTTTCACCATTTGTTGATGGATTAACCCGTCTTGTGTCAACTTAACCCTTTAATGGTCAAGTTGGTAAAAAACGACCTCTGCAATGATATTGAGAAATGTCCATTTGCAGGCTATGAGAAGAATATGCTTGAAAATTTAGCACTGCAATGACTGGCTCGGTAACAGAGCCAGTCATTACAGTGGTAAATTTTCAAAAATACTCTTCTTGGTCTGCAATTGGATACTGGCTAAACAGAAATTTTCGACATTGTTAGGCATTATATTCCACTTTTACCTCACATAGGTGAGCTGATACAATCGTGATTTGTCTGTCTGCCTGTCCTTTGTTCTCTGTCGTCTGTCTGTCTATCATCTGCCGTCTGTCTGTTAACAATTGTGGCACGTTTCGCCCTTTGTTGATGGAGTAAAATTTGGCAGACTTGTTCCTTTAGGCAATATCCATTTGGGTTATGAAGATGAATTGTCCACTCCCATATATAGCAGAGTTATGGCCATTGCTATATTTTCAAAGTACTGAAGTCTATGGGGAAAATACGTTTATGGCACGTTTGATCATTTATCGACGGATTAAAATTAAATTAGACGAAGGACTGATTTCAGCTGTAGGATGTTTCTACTGCTACGCCCGGCCGCAGAATACAGTAATCATATATACATGGTATTAATATCATAAATTTAAAAGTAATTTGAACGTAATTAATGTAAACGAATTCTGCAATTCCTTGATATTGTAGTGTGGTATAGCGACGATGACGTAACAATCTGGCATATAACTTTATTTTAAAATGTAGAACGAAACAGTTTGATATATTTGAATAGAATGCGTGAAAATATTAATATATCAAGCAACAATAATAAAGAGGATTCCAGTTCATCCATCAATTATATGACGTCATAATCAACTACGTGATGTGTAAGATGTGGTCGTAATCAATAACGAACGTTTAATTGTTGACGGACCAGGAGTTGTTGTACGAATTGTATGTCTTTACATGTTGTTGAATATCTTAAAATAAATTTGACTGGGTACTGTTGCTGCCATAGATAGCAACAGCACCCAGTCAAATTTGTTTCGGAATATTCAACAGCTTAAAAATGGGAAGAAAATAACAAGAATCGACGTTAAACTTGTTACCACATCATATAGATTTTACCACACATGAATAATCAGATCTCATTTGGAGACTTCGTGCAAAATAGACGAAATGTTCACCTATTTATAGTATAGGTACTTAGAAACTGTAATATGGCAACTTTGGTTGATGTCTGCATTAGCTAGGTCGTCGGCTCATGGTTCATCTGTAGGTCGTTCACTGGTAGGTGACTCGCAGGCCAGTTGCTGGATGGATGATGACATTTACCAATGAGACAATGGTCACAGGAAACGATTTCGATGAAAAGAATGCAAGAATATTGATGTCGTTGACAATATTGAGCAACAGGTAACGTATCATTGATCAATAGAGCAGGCATCACTGCCACTACTGACTACTGGTTCCGGTGTCACCAGACTTATATTTACCAAAGGACAATGGTGAGGTCACAGCAAAAACGCTGGATGAGGAAATGCAAGAAAATTGGCCTGATTGACAAACGGGAAAAGTACTATTGATCAAAGGGGCAGTCATCCCTGACACTATTGTCAAATGGTTAAAGTCTACTAAGGGACCATTTCTGCAAAATCTTGTTTTAAAGGAAATCTCACGTTATTTTCTACTGACCGTTCAGATGACAGATTTGCCATCCGTAATCCATCCCTGATATTTTAGCTTTTTGTCATGCCGACAAGGAAATATATTCATGATTTAGTACCTAAATGTTGGTGCATTTCTGCAGCTTATGATGGCTGTCATGATATAGTTCTCAACCAATCATAAAAAGCCTAGCCTCTCTGCCCTGCGGTATACGCTCATTCCTAGAGGTGGCATCTATAGTTTGGAATGTGGTATAAAAGCAATAATACAGCCAAGCTGGTGAATATTTTGAAACTATTTTGACTGGAAGTTGTTGCTGCCATAGGATGCAACAGCTTCCAGTCAAATTAGTATCGAAATTTTCAACGAGGTGAGTAATACATAATAAAGAATGTATTGCATTGGCACTTGCATGACATCATACACTATCGCTTGATGAGACCAAATGGTGGCGATGACTGTTCAACATTTACGTGATACTATCAAACAGATAATTGGGATACAGAAACGGGAATGTGACAGGATATGATTGGTATGGCATATAAAAACATACTTTATCTGTACAATACAACATTTGAGACGCGATTAGCATCCCATTAGCAATTTATGAAACGTGACTCGGATTTTTTTCCACATACGGTTCTATGTTTAAATACGCCAAAAAGAGGCATATTTATGGCCTTATTTCAACTCGTGGCCTCTTCATATTCATACGGCAAATAGATATTGCTTGAATGAACATATGTGTTAAATTTGGTTTTAATCCATTAACAATTTATGAACAAAAATGCATTTTAACCACAGGGTTCATTAGTTCAAAAAAGTCTAAATGAATCACAGTTATCGCCCTTATTTACATATGTGGTCCTCTTTGTATTCATGGGCCAAATAGATGTTTGACTGAAGGAAGATATCTGCTAATATGATTTTAATCTATCAAAAATTTACGAAACAAATGTGTTTTCATCATAGGGGTCAATAGTTTAAAAAAGTCCTAATGCACCCAGAGTTATGGCCCTTGTTTAAAGATGTAGCCTCTTTAGATGTATAGTTCACATTGATATGTAACGTAAGGAAAATATCTGCTATTGTTTTTAACCCATCAACAATTAACAAAACATGTATTTCCCATATAGGGTTCAATACATTAAAACGACTTAATGATGAGTTATAGCCCATGTTTACGGGCGTGGACAATCCTTATTCATATCTCCAATAGGTGATGCCTAAAGGAACATGTCTGCCAAATTTTACTCCATCAACAAATGGCGAAACGTTCCACAATTGTTAACAGACAGACGGCAGATGATAAACAGACAGACAACAGAGAACAAAGGACAGGCAGACAGACAAATCACGATTGTATCGGCTCACCTATGTGAGGTAAAAGTGGAATATTATGTCTAACCATGTCGAAAATGTCTGTTTAGCCAGTATCTAATTGGAGACCAAGAAGAGCATTTTTTAAATTTTACCACTGTAATGACTGGCTCTGTTACCGAGCCAGTCATCGCAGTGCTAAATTTTCAAGCATATTCTTCTCATAGCCCGCAAATGGAGATTTCTCAATATCATTGCAGAGGTCGTTTTTCACCAACTTGACCATTAACGGGTTAAGTTGACAAAAGACGGGTTAATCCATCAACAAATGGTGAAACGTGCCACAATTGTTAACAAACGGACAACAGATCGAAGACAGAGCGACAACAGACGACAGACGACAGACAGACAGAAAATTCACGCTTGTATAAGCGCAACTTGGTGAGCTATAATTGGAATACTAACACTGTACAAAATGTGCTCAAATGAATACGTTACAAATACAAAGCATCGGGAAGAAGACAGTGTGACACAAATCTATTCTCCTGCTAGGAAAACTGACTAAAGTGCGTCGTGGCGTATTGAGGTTGCTAAGTGGAATCCTGCAACACGTTTGAAGATCTTCCTCATAATGAGCTGGATTTTCACCGGAAATTGAATGTTGATAATTTATATCATACATTATCAAATAGAACATGGACAACACTGTTCAAAATTTGCTCAAATGAATACGTTACAAATGCAAAGCATCGCAAAGCATCGGGAAGAAGACAGTGTGACACAAATCAATGCTCTCGCTAGGAAATTTGACTAAAGTACGTCGTGGCGTATGAAGGTTACTAAGTGGAATCCTCATAATGAGCTGGATTTTCACCGGAAACTGAATTTTGATAATCTTAAATCATACATTATTAGATAGAACATGTGCCCGTATAGTCCAGAGGCTTGGGAAAAGATCGTGCACTTTGTAATACAAGTATGAAATTTGTCACACGGTTACTATGTCCCATAACACTTTATTTCAAAACTTGAACCCACCCGGATTTGACGTGTGGTGTCGGTGGAGACCATCTTTCAAAATGCTTGCATGCAGATAATAATTCTCTCGGAGCTCGACTAATAATTGAGATAGTAACTTAATTTTGGTGTCTATACCACAATATAACACAACCGGAGCGAGTCGTAACTAAGTTGGAGACAACTTGTGACTCAATCCGTATTGTCTCTTGAACAATAAAAATATGTTTAAATAAATGAATAACACAATCTTAGATATATCTTGTGTCAGCCATTTTGCTTTCCAATATGGCCACCATGTTACGTTACAATTTATAGTTTCTAAATATCTTGGATCAAAATAATGACATAGACTTAATTTTAAAGAGAGGAATAAGAACCATTTATTATATCAGGAATGCATTTCTAACGGAAATCGCGGACATATTAGAAAAAAAAATGGCCGACACCAGACAATTTGAATATTATGTCAGATTCGGATTCCTTGACCCAGAAAACATAGGTATAGACATCAGAATTAAATTATATGAGCGATTGAAAATTTGCATGGCGGCCATTTTGAAGAATGGCGGCCACAGCCTCCACATGTCAAATCCGGTTGTGGTTCGGTATGAAATAAACTGCTATGGGTCATAGTAATTGTGACACAAATCTCATACTTGCATCACAAAGTGCACGATTCGGCTCTAGTTGGGCCTTAATGCTCTGGACTTATATACAGATTTCATCGCATTATTCGTCCGGATAGCTCAACAATTGTATATCCCAGACTCACATCGTATTTCTATATGGCTAAAAAAGCACTAAATACTTCACATTTGAAGATTGCATACACGATTTTGCCCATACTGGATAAACATGGATTTTAATTTGTGATTCTACATTTTGTTCTCTGTCATTTGGCAGCACATTTTCTCTATTTCCTAAATTAATCTGCACTCCCCCATTAAGGAACTAGTCCTTATTAATCCGTGGCGCCATGTGACGTTTCATCATTATTGACGCAATGCTATCTCTAACAATAGGGATTCAGCAAGCCATGCGCTCATGCGTTGCCTTATCGCCTAGAACTTAGTATATCTTACGTCTATGTTAAAGATAAGATGCGGGTTCGTGCAGTTTTTCAATATCCACGTGTGGCCATCAAATTGCTCGAAAGTACCAGGTTCACTGCCAGCTCTATGGTCCAGAGTGCAATCTGAATGCAGAGAAACATAGATTTCCACTATAAGAAAAGAGCTAAATATTATAGGATGTTTTTATTCACCAGCAGCGGCGACGTTTAGGTAAACTGTATTTCGATGTTCACAAATCAGACCTTGTTTTATATAGTGGGACTATGTGTGTATAAAGCCTGAATTAACCAAAAATGACATTCAATCAGTTTATAGTTAATGTCCTATTAGGGACCCATTCCTGGAACTATTCAACCTAAATGAGGTTTCTCAGTCAATCATATGACGTCATAATCAGCGACGTCATATATAGGATGACGTCATAATCAATTATGTTATGATTGGCAATGGTCAGTCTTAAATGCTTAATAATCCTTCAAGTTGTACGAATTGTATGTAACTATTTAATCAACATTCTGTTGAATATTTTGAAACTAATTTGACTGGTCGCTGTTGCTGCCATAAAATAGTCAACCGTTTACCTGTATGGCTTTCTGGAAAGTAGGATTCAGGGAGTGCAGGGATCGATCGACGACAACACGGGCAAAGCCTGGGTGGACCGTAGTTAGGGATGGACGGAGCGTAGCTAAAACTGGATGCAAAAAATTAATACATGGCTTGTCCGTAAACGTGGCACAATAATATATTTCATATAAATACCATGAAGTATCTGCGTGCTTCATCTATTTCCCAGTTATACAAGTAGTTATGCTATTTGGCATTGATAGGGAATCCAACCCACAACAGGCAATAGCCAAGCATTATACATAGCCCAGAAACACATCCACCACACTGGTTGCGGGTTCGATTCCCTATTTATTCTCTATAGTTAGGCCTACGTCGCCTGCACCTCAGGAACTTTCTCAGCCTTTACTGATTTTTTATTTGTATAGTATTCGCCTAATCATTCTTTAATTCTTGTAGATAATATACGAAATATTGTAGAGAGGGGTTAGATAATAAGATCACTATTTAAGGAGCCTTTCCCGTGAGGTCCCGAAGACGTAGGCCAATTTGTGTCTCAAAAGCTAAAGAACAGCAGCAACAGCCTTCAGCAACGTTGTTTCCAAAAGACAGACTTTTGAGCTCACGGCATCCAGAATGAAAATTATATCAACGACGCGGGTATTGGAGAAGCTTGTCCTAGTTACTTTCAATTAACCATACATTATGCGATCTGAGCGATAGTCGCTGGTCACACATTGAGCTTAACTCTAGCAACAGAAGACAAATACGAAAAGTCTGTACTGATGGTAATAGTTGTAGCTTATATTAGTGTATGATTCAGTAGCATTTGTCACTTCCCTTTACCCGTCCTTTGATTACTTACCATATGGTGGATATTCTGTAGTTATTGGATGCGGGTTCTGAGCAATGGCCAAGCCTAACACGGCAGACAGCACTAGCAGCAACTTCATGCTGAATAATAATAATAATAATAATAATAATAATAATAATAATAATAATAATAAAAATAATAATAATAATAATAATAATAATAATAATAATAATACCGACGACGATGTGATACGTCATATTAATGTGTGGCCATCATATCGTTATGGTAAGGAATCTCATTGACTGCAGTGTTGGTAGCTGTGAGTGGCTGATGCGTTTTAACCATTAGTCAATCACACCCATCAACTCAACACTCGTTCACAGGCACAAAAAGGAGGAGATTGCCGAATTTATGGAACAAATAAGTGAGATAGCATCTGAAACCAGAAGACCAGAGTCACATGAGCAATTATGGCCCCAAAGGATGCTGAAATATAATTGGAATTAAATAATTGGCTCAGACAAGTAAAGTTATTTGAAAAATTATGATATGTGTTTTCGTAGACATAAAACCCTGCTATAGAATATCCTCTAAATAATATTGTAGGCCTATATCGCGGAAAATCACTAACATTTCATAATCTGAAGCTTCGCTTGGCAAACTATAATGGACGAATCTACTTTATATGCCCCACCCATCTCTAACTAAGGCCAGCCAAAGCTTTTCCTGTGTTGGGATGGATCGATCCCTGCAATCCCAGAATGTCAATCGCCATAAAACTATACAGATAAGCTGTTGAATATGTTGAGACTAATTGGACTGGGTGCTGTTGTTGCCTATGGCAACAACAACGCCTAGTCAAATTAGTTTCAAAACATTCGGCCGAATGTTTACTAAATAGTAAAGACATACAATTCGGCCAACTTAACGGACGATTAAGCGTTTATGACTGGCTTAATTACGTCATTCGTGACATAATTGATTATGACGTCCGCTCATGTGTAACCTAGTTGAATATGACGTCATGTGATTGACCGATAGACTCGGTTTGTCAATTAACTATGATCGTCGAACTATCAGTCGGATATAGTTACATAACTATATTATTTTCGGACTTGATAGATCAAATAGTGTGCGTTCGACTGCCTTAATTGTCAAATATATTAACTTTTAATTCGAAAGTCGAAAGTATGCATTGATGGATAAAAATGCTATGAATGGATAGTCCAAGGAAACCCCGATTCTTTGACATTCAATCAGCAGGACAGGCGGAGTAGATCCTGCCTCTTGTGCCATTCCTCTTGTCTTTAGTGATCGTGAAGCGATTTATCAACCCAATCTGTGCATTCTAGTGATCTCATTAAAAAATGCTGAAAATAAAATGGTTAAAATTGTGTACTTTTAGAGGCTTAAATTATGTGCCTAGATGTAACAAAACGAAATAAATCTTAACCTATAGTGATTTCATTCCATATAAATCAGTACAATTTTTCAAGTTGTGAAATTGATTTAGAGGCACGAGCCCTAATTCAAAATTTAAAATTGGCTTAAATTTAATTATACGTAATGAAATCATCACATGTTAGAGTTATTTCATTTCATTACATCTAGCCCCACAATTTAAAACTCCAAATGTATACAATTTAAATAATTTTATTTTCAGTCATTATGCTGTGAATATGCACATTTAACTCAACACGACAACGTGGTCCAAACTGAATCTGCCGATGCAATGACAATGCAATGCTATCAGAATTTAACCCTTCTTGTGTCAGTCACCTTAACCTTTAATGGTCACGCCGGAAAGGAACTCCCACTGCAATCGTCATACGAATTTCCATTTGCAGGCCAAGAGAATAGTATTTTTGAAAACTTACCACTGGAATGACTGGCTCGATAACCTGGCCAGTCATTCCAGTGGTAACTTTTCAAAGATACTATTCTCTTGGCCTGCAAATGGAAGGTGGCTAATAAAAAAACTCAAATTTTCTTAACAATTTCCCCTTTGGTGGTCAACCTGGTCAAATACGTTCTCTGTAGTTCTCTTGAGGGTAGAAAGCGATTTTTGTAATTTTCAGTGGTAAATTTGCAAAAATAGTCTTCCATTGGCCTGCAAAAACTATAATTTTATTGAAAAATCTTGTCAATTAAACGGTTAATTGATATGAGTTGATTCCTGGGTGTTTCGAGGCGCTGTTAGCACAAGATGTGTTAAATGACGCAATGAAACACACATGACAAGGTGTGTCGCCAGAGAATCCAATCAGTGCAGCGACATATGAAGACATCCCCGGCAAAAAGACACCCATGAAAACATTTACTTAGAGACCCACAAGTGCTATGAAGCCCTGTGAAACTGGGGAATAGTAAAAAATTGATAATGCCTGGAATTACCTAATTGGCTAAAATGGCCAACAAAATTTAATTGTTAGAACGTGTTAGTCCAATTCTAGTGCGCTGATGTTACAATACGCCAATCTACATCTACGTCCCGTTTGTAACGCGTTGCTGAGGTGTAATGCTAGGCGTACATCTTAAGACATTTTGTACAACTAGTCGCCATCCAGTTGATCGCTTATCGGCAACCAGTTGTATTTTGAGCATAGGCCTACATATTACGACTTTTGAGCTAGTGTTCACGTATTCACGGGCCTGCGCTAACCCTGGTGGAGTGCTGTTTTATTTGATGGAAATATTGTTATAAGTAGTGAACTCTGTCTCCTTTGTCCATTTGCAGGCCAAGAGAAGACTATTTAGGAAATTTTACAACAGGAATGACTGGCTCTGTTATGGAGCCAGTCATTTCAGTGGTAAAATTTCAAAAATAGTCTTCTCTTGACCTGCAAATGGGCATTCCTCAACAAACAGTGCAGAGGCTCTGTTTGGCGATTAAAAGGTTAGGATGACACAAGAGGGTTTTAAAATTTTATATTTACTTACATGTCACTATCAGAAAGTGGAGACTTTTTCTCTTAAGACAATGATTCACTTTCACCTTCCAAGGTCCGAGCCTCGATGCTAAACTTTCACCCAAACGCGGATTATTTATACCCCTATGAAATTTGTCTTTTCACACACACACACACACGCACGCACGCACGCACGCACACACACACACACGCACGCACGCACGCACGCACGCACACACATACTTTGACATCTTGATATATCGCAGTATAAATGGAAACACGTCGAAATATTTTGTAATTAATTGTCTTGCTTACATTGCATTCATTATAATCGTTGTTACGCATCATTGACTTTGTTTTAAAAGTGTAAAATTTGGGCGGAGCAATATGAAATAAACTTCCGCGATCGCTATGTAAACGTTGAGATCACGAAGGTATTACATAATTGGCTAAATGGCCAACACAATTTAGTTGTTAGAACGGGTTGTCCAATCCCAGTGTAGGCCTACTGATGTTATAATAAATTATGTTTTTAATAAACATCACTAGCAAATTAGACCGCGCACAAAGTCACGTTACAAATATTATGATGAGGTATAGATATAGGAGATTTAATTAAAATCGCAGTTGACTTGCATTAACATGATGCTGTTATTAACTAAGATGATGCATCATGCTGTGGTGATATGATGACAATCTTGCCACACACGTAACGTAATGTCGTGTTTCTTTCAACAATTCACTGCAAAGTTTGAGTCCAATCATGATTGTCTGTCACAGTTGAACATACACCACGATGATGCTCTCTCTCTCTCTCTCTCTCTCCCTCTCTCTCTCTCTCTCTCTCTCTCTCTCTCTCTCTCTCTCTCTCTCTCTCTCTCTTACAATACAATAGTCGACCGTATCAATATTGTCCGGAGTGCATTTCATACAAAATCAACCCTTTCCACGCCACCAACCTCACGGTCAAACTGCCAAATCAGTGGCACATATATTGTCGGCTTATTGAGAGGTCGCAGCATATGATACCTTATAATATACCCATTGATCGAATAATCAAATTAGTTCAATCTTGTGTATTGAGGAATGCCTCAGTGGTAGTAGGTAGGGAGCAGAGCTAGGTGATGTCCAATTCCTTCTGGTTTTCAACTTCCACAGTCTCACCCTGTACTCTGTCATGGATGTGCATGTCTCAGTCACCTTTCCATATGCATCACATATTAACCATGTAGCTTGTGCCACAACAGTGTCCTTACTGGCATTGATATCCCCAGTGTCGGCAAGTGAGAAGTACCCTTTCTTAGAGACTTTAAATGTCTATGCCATGCTGTGATGCAATTGTGACAGCGCCAGGTAGTCCATTGATAGCGAGCATGTCACTGACGATGTCAGTGTGCTTTGCTGCTGTAGCGTGTATGTCGAGCACAGTCCGCTCTCGAATTAGCGAAGACACGTGCATTGATGCTCGATTCGTACACATTTTATTGTAGTAGTAGATGAGTAGAACAACTACATCAGTGTCGTCATATATAACATGAAACGATTTGTCCAGGATGGAAGTAGCAATTGCATGCTGTGTGATGCTGAGATCTGCCTCCTTATGTGAGAAGCGGAGATCTTGGCGATCTCTCTTCACACCGTGGCCAATCTCAATGGGGAAAGCAGTGATGCCGGCAATGATCAGGCAATGGTTCTGTGTGCCTTTTGGTTTAAAAATCCAAAAAAGGCAAACCTTCTAACAACATGGCATTCAACTGGATCTTGTTTTTTGTTTATTTCTTTCGATGGAGTCAGCGTATTGTGTGTCAAATTGTGCACTGACTTGATCGCGACCTCCGCATCCATGTAAACGTTTTAATACTGCTCGCATAATACATGTCAAACACTAAGGTAGCGTTCCCTACGTGCAGTGCTTTGTAGACAAATGCCTGAAATGTAACAACATACTCACTGATCTGGACTTTGGCAGATGGCCAGTTGATTACCCACAGCAGCGCTAAGACATCATAAATCACTGTGGCTGGAGTGGGGGCAGTTGCAGTCTGACACGGTCACTTGCATGTTCTTCTCCAGTGTTGACTTGCTTTTTGCAATCTTCAATTGCCCGTCTGGACAGAACATAGATGGTGGTTACGCAAACAGTTCACACGAGAGTACGTCATCAAAATTAATGTATTGTGCACTGACGAAACAGTCCAATGACACGTGCATATATAAGCTTTTGGTCTTACACCTTTTCCTTCCCAACTAGGATATGCCTCTTATTTGAATCCATGGTAACTACAACCTTGACAGTTTGCTATAAAATGATGCTGACCACCCACATTTGAATGGTGCCATATGACACTGGCCGATGCAGATGGTATCATCTGCTGTCACATCAGGATGAGCCACCTGTCCTGTAACAATTTTCATCATAGCAGCATCAGAATGTGAGGTATCATCGAATGAATCTATACACAATGTGAGAGTGCTGTGGACGCCGTGGCAGTCATCCTGATCACTCTTTGTGCGGGTCTGACTTCCCTCCTTGTGATGCGTGTGAACAACTTCTTGCTTATCATCGCTCATTGCTCTGACATCTCGTGACAGCTCGCAACATGTGGCAAAACCCAGAGCCCACACGGCCATGATTCCAATCTGTTGCCAATCATGCTGGTTCTGCAGGACCATGACCCAGAAGCGCGTAGGTTGTCTCAATGAACATGTCTGTCCAGTTCCAATTGTACATTCCTGGTATGTGACGTGAAAATGCGCCATGCTGCAGCTTCTTCATCAGTTTTGGGTCACGTCCATTCGTGCAGTTTTCGTATTTTCAGCACTTTCGCGGGTGTTTGTCATTCAAATCTTTACTACATCTTATTATGGTATCAATACATGGTCTGTAACCAGTTGGAAAATTCTCCCTCTTCAGGCAATCGTAGAGATCATTGAAAACGCAGACATCATAATATATGATTAAGTACTAAAAATAAGAACTCCATTGGATTCCTTATTGGCGAAGATATGAGTAAAAAGCTCGAGTTTAAGTCCCTAGCATGGATACATTAAACGTTATGGCAGTTTTCGTATTTTCAGCACTTTCGCGGGTGTTTTTGGCAGCCATATTGGATTTCTACCCGATGAAAATGGTTAAATTGTAAAGATATCTATCTATTCCATATATCTTCCATTACATTCCTCCTAGTTGTAAATATGGGTACAGAGCCCGGATTTATGACTCTACCACTAATACTTTGGAGGTTTTTGCGGTATTAGTGATTTTGAGGTGTCATGGCGGCCATCTTGGATTTTTTTTAATGCCACCGTATACAGTTTTACACACCCTCTGAAAATTACCATCTAAGACCATTATGAACTCATACAAATCAACAAAAATCTGTATACTACATTTCCATCTTATATAGTCCAATATCCTCCTGACTATTTCTGCTGACAATGATGCCCCAACCTGTATCTATGCTGTCAACTCTGCCCAAGGCAAGCTGCATGCTGTAAGTTGTGGTCGTTACGTATTTCTTGGTGCCCCATTGCGCAAGGGGAATCTGTAAGCTTATAATATTTGCCTGGCTTTCGGTAGCTCAAGTACAAGAGTATCGAGGAATAAAATCATATCCGTTGGTGACAGAATTCCTCTGTGTCTATCCATGCCGGTGCAACATTTGCCAGCTCTTGCTTCTCTCCACCTCTACGTTTACCATACAGTTTTATATGTAGGACTCGGTCCCACTCGGAGACTAAAGGACGGCTCGATGGTCACTTTGAATTTTGTGTTAACATATGCTGTTGAGGCACTTGTTCATATCCTTTGTGCAGAGTCAGGTCTAGTATTGAGGTATCCCAGCCTTGTGAATAGAAGATTGGCTGGTCTGTGGGGTCTTCGACACGAAGGAGATGTTCCTGATCGTGTCAAGTCTCAATCCCTTTTCCTCAGTGCACACGCCTAAGTCAATTGCCATTATGGCGTGCTCTTTCCCAACACCATCTGCAGGCTGTTGTACATTTTTAAAGACCCATTAACAGGGGCATACTCTGTAGATCCCTTTCATCAGTCAGACAGATTCACCGCCGAATGTTCAATAACAAGACGGCTGCCAGAGCAAAAGTTTCTGCGCAAGATAGACACTCTGATTAAAACTCATTAGAGAAGGAAATAGCACCAATAACATTCCGACTACGAGCAGTCCGATAGTTACTACCATCTGAACAGCTGAGTTACTCACCTTATTCAGGCTCCGTCAATGCACAATAGAATGACTGCACATATGGACAACAAAATGAATGTTGTCCACGCGGACAGGTGCCCATGT
>JAVVLW010004309.1:0-50000 GCA_034401795.1 Chaetoderma sp. LZ-2023a | reverse complement strand
AGTTGTTGAACATGACCGAAAACGGCTGCCAAATCTTCGCAAGTGTGCACACAATCATTAATGTTCTAATTAGATTGATGCATTATCTTTAATTTTGAACTTTTCTTTCATAGTATTAAATTATTAACCATTTCACTGATAAAACCCCTATTATCTCAATTTCAAGCAACCATGAAGCAAACCTGCTCAATATTTTTAAAATAATTTGACTGGAAGCCGTTGCAGAAATTAATTTCAAAATATTTAACAGAATACTTTATGTTCCGTAAGATACCTTTCATATCTGGTTTCTATCATTGAAATGGTTAAGAGATATTTTGTAGTCTAGCATACAGCTCTGTAGCAGATACATATATGTACATGTTGTTTCAATAATGGATCAGCTGTTGCTGACCTCTGTCATATAAGTATGTAATTATTCAAAATGTTTAACAATTTCGCATATACATGTATGTATGCAATAAATTAATGCAAATTCTCCATAATGATTACATGCATCTGTATTAGGGATCCACAACCAAATACACCCATAGATAATCAGTTTGGCAAGCCACATGATATCTGGGGTGCAGAAATTTTGTATCGCGAACAAAACATGACTGAGAAATAAGAGATCATGGAATACTTGATTCTGATTGGTCAAGAGGTAATAATTAACGAAACATGATGAAATTTCTATACAGCAATCATGATCAGCATCATGATATACACTACCAATTTCAGATCAATCTGATATGTCCTTCCATGGTTTCGACTGACCAGATCGCCAAAATGTCCAATTTCCCGTATTTGACATATTCAACCCGGTTGTGGACCACATAGATAAAATATACATTTTTGGCAAGAATTCTATTGAGTGCCAACCTAAAAAAAAAATTGGGAGCAGACATGAGATATAAAATTTTCAAAAACATGGGGCGTTTGATGTACCGTAATATCAATCTACTGGAATTACGAGCAGTAGTTCTGGGCCTGGAACATTTCTTGGAGAAAGTTTGTGACAAGATATCTCTAGTTCGATCAGACAACTCAACAGTAGTGACTTACATAAACTGCCATTGCAGAATGAAGACGCCCACTCTCTGTATGATGACTTGGAAACTGCTTTGCTGGTGCCTAGATCATATGATCACCTTGAAAGCCATTCCCATTCCGGGAAGGCTAAATCTGCTAGCAGACTCATTGAGCCGAAGAATGAGTGTTTTTCCCATGGAATGGCAACTAAATCAACGTGTGGCGGATCGTCTGTTCGACCACTGGAAGAAACCCAACATCGATTTATTCGCAATGAAGAAGAATGCGAAGATAATGACGTACATCTCCGATTCCAGATCCAAGCGCTATCGCAACGGATGCATACGCATTCCCACCAGCAATCCTGATTCCAAAATTTCTTCAGAAAATCAGGCAGGAGGAGTGCCAAGTGCTTCTGATCACCCCGAATTATCGAAGCCGATCATGGTATACGTATCTGCTGGAGTTTCTTTTCTGCAATCCGGTTCCTCTGCCTCTGATGGACAGTATTATTTTCCAGGGCAAGTCCCTTCACAGCAACCCGTCAATGTTCCAATTGACTGTGTGGATGTTGTCAAGGAATGTGCAATTAAGGAGGGCTTTTCTGAGCAAGCAGCCATGTTTATGGCAAAAGTCAGAAGGGGGGTCAACCTCCAGAGCATATAATTATAAAATCAATAGATTTGCAGAATGGTGTTCAAAGATAGATGCTAATCCAATGGATGCATCTATTCAGGTAGTAGCCGATTTCTTCTGTCGCCTGTATGATGCCTATAGCCTCTAGCCTAACTCTATTGCTGGCTATAAGTCGGCTTTAATATCAGTTATCCCTTGCTTGACTGAGAGGGGAAGTGATGAAGTATGTTCTTTGAATACTTTAATTAAAGGCATGGGCAATCTAAAACCGAGATATCCACCAGCAATCTGTCTTGGAGTTTATCTTTAGTACTTAAAGTTCTAGCTGATACACCCTTTGAACCACTAAGTTCCATTTCTATAAAAATGTTAACACTTAAAAATATTTTTAATTGCTACAGCCTCTGCAAGGCGGAGAAGTGAATTCATACCTTGTCCGCTGAGGCAGACCGTTTTGTAGTTACAGGTGAAAGCCTTGGGCTTTTACGTAGGATTAATTTCATGGCTAAGAACCAGTCACTGAAATATCCAGGTCAACCTATTATTTTACCAACACTGACTAGATTTGATCCTAGGTCAAAAGCTTGGTGACCAGTCCGCACCTTAAATAGATACAAACAATGTATCCAGGAATGGCGGATGGACCCCACTTCATTGTGGTTGTCATATATTGAACCCCATGGCTGGGCTTCAAAAGACACTATATCTAGATGAATTATGGAATTATCCAGTTTTGCCAGAAATCTGCTACTGGTAATCAACCTGACTTAGGCAAGGCTCACAATGTCCATGGCATAGTGGCATTCACCATCCTGTTTAATGGGGTGCAGGTGGATGACATTATGTCGGTAGCCCAGTGGCCCTGTGAGGCAAGTTTTACCGACCAATACCTCCGTGACACCGCTAATCCTCTTGCCTTATCGATTCTCAAAAAATGATCAGGTGTATGTAGTGTAGATAAGGTGTGCTCACTGTCTTCAGACCGCATATTTTAATTATGGTAACAACCGCATAAACGTGTATCATTGTTCTTCACCAAAAGGAACTGGATGGACACAGCTTATATGTTTAAGGTCAGTCTTGCGTCTTGTTGCTACATAATATTAATGTCACGTTTTTACCCGTTTTTTCTACAATGGTGATGCTACATGTTTATTATGTGGTTCATTTACTGAGAGCATATGAAAATGAAGCCTTTTCATCTTATGTCCTATAGTACTTTGCACCAGTCCTTAGAGAGTGTATGGGACATCGGTCATAGCTTCTCCTTTCCCAAAAGGATGGGGGGGGGGTGAGCACATTTGACATACAGTCATTACTCTCAACCATCGGTGGTGTTCGCCATTGTTCAATCATTTCCTGATTGTGTGGTACACAATTTCAGAAGTTAGTGCTTCATGCGCAAAAATGTGCAAGGGATGAGCTGGTCTTCTGACCTCGCCTCCTTCCTGATGAATTCACTAACAAATTCTGGCAATATCATAGAGTGTTAGGGAGGTGAGTATATCTCTTGAAGTGAAATAAACAAAATCACGGATTTCTTTTTTCACGAGAGAGTAGTTATACTTACCTCCCTAACAAGGACCTGGCCTCTCCGCCCCACAGAGGCTCGGTCTTCAGGATTGTTGGTTGCATGTGTCGACCAATAGTACAAGTTGAGGCAGTGAAAGTCTGCGCATGCGTGAGTTTGGGGCTGGCATCTGGAAGACTGACAGCTGACTCCCTGCCCGGTAGGGGCACCTTTCTTTTTATATCTGTTATTGAGTCTAGGTCGATATTTAGGAAATATCATAGAGTGTTAGGGAGGTAAGTATAACTACTCTCTCATGAAAAAAGAAATCTGTCGTTTCGTTTATTTTCAGGGGTTTTCTGTTGAAAGGTTAACAATATCATGCTTTTTATTATTTAGTTTTCTGTCTATCTCGCGGGAGTGAAAGGAATTTGTTCAGAAGCTCGGGTCGGTGGTCGCTCCCCCAGAAGGGTAGGTTGGGTTGGAAAGCGTTCAACACAGACTATCTCCTATCCAATCATGCCACTGGATGTTGGTACCTATGACATTCAAGTGAGGGTTTTCATACAGCAAGGTGGTGAAGTAGTAACCCGCACACTTCGTGTAAAAGTAAGTGCACTTCAATTTTAGATTTCTAGTTTAATATTAAAATTAAAATATTAAAATTTCACATTTCAAAGCTAAAAAATCTACTTGTTAAATCTTTTAGGCATGAGTTTAGATGATTAACCTATGGGTCAGGGGAGAAGCAGCACAGCTTCACCACATGTCTGCCCTGGTTGTGAGATGACAAAAGGAATCAGTGATGGGCAACAAGATGATGATAAGACAAATGATTCAGCATTGGGCAACAATCATAGTTACTAGATCACCTGACCAGAATGGCCAAGTGCGCGTATGCCATGGTGACCGTCAGTTGTCTATCCGTCCATCCGTCTGTCAACCTTTGCTTTAAAATGTATCGCCTAGACCACCTGTCATGTTTTAACCAAATTTGGCTGGAAGGATCACATGATCATTGTCTCTAGAACTTCTATTAAAAATTGTTATTGGTCAATTTATTTGGGTTGAAATTTACTGGAAATTGTCAAAACGCATCTCCTTATCCGCTTGATGGATTTCAACCAAATTTAGCTAGAATTACCATATGGTGGCAGGCTCCAGAACTTCTCACAAGAATTTTGATTTGTCAATTCTTTTATGAAAATCTTAGATTTTGTGCAAAATTTACTGGAAATTGTCAAAAATACATCTCTAACCGCTTGGTGGATTTCAACCAAATTTGGCTAGAACTACCCTATGCTCTAACAATTCTATTCAGAATTTTGATTGGTCAATTATTTGTGTAAAAATCCAATATTTTATGAAAAATTTACCGGACATTATTAAAATGCATCTCCTTAACCGCTTGCCGGTTTACAAGAAATTGTCAAAATGCATCCTACTTAGCTGCTTGGGGAATTTTAAACAAATTTGGCTGAGCGGTGGTAGGCTCTAGAACATCTATTCAGAATTTTGATTGGTCAATTGTTTTTTGGTAATGATCTTGGATTTTCTGAAAATTTTGCGGAACCATTTAAAATGCTACTCCTTAATCAATGGCGCAATTTCAATGAACTCTTTTGGTGGAACTATGTTATTATGGTAGGCTTTAACATGTCAAACGAGAATTTTGATTGATCAATTGTTTTGGTGGCAATCTTGATTTTCCGAAAGTTATCCAGAAATCCTTTAAAACATAATTTCTTGGCAGATTTTAACTTAGAACTTCTATTAAAAATTGTTATTGTAAATCTTTTGATGGCCATCTTGGATTTTCTGACAATTTTATGTATCCATTTAAAACCCTATGCAATAATCAATGACCCGATTCCAATTAAACTTGGGTGGGACGATCCTGTGGCGGTATGCGTCAACATATCAAACAAGAATTTTGATTGGTGAATTTTTTTGCTGACCATTTTGGATTTTCTGAAAATTATTCATCATGTCTCTTTAACCCTTTAATGGTCAAGCCGGCCAAAGCTTGTCTCTGCAGTGGGCTTGAGGAATGTCCATGTGCAGGCCAAGATAAGACTATTTTTGAAAAATTTTCGAGCCAGTCATTCCAGTGATAAATATTCAAAAATCGTCTTATCTTGGCCTACAGATGGATATACACTGAGGAAGAATTTTAATTTTTGTGAAAGATTTTCACCATTAAAGGGTTAAATGCAAATGGTTCAATGGCTAATGGTACGGGTGAGCAGGCCCTTAGGCCTCTTGTTTAATGCTGTTGCTTGGCACACTGACCATCGATAAATTACATATATACAAGTTAATAACCATAAATCTCCATACTAATACTAACCCTACATACACCATACATACACATAATCAGTCATGGGGGGGGGGGGGGAGCGAGGAATAGCTAAATATTTTGGAAACTATTGAAATTCTGTTCAAAGTTGAATTTCTGACTTTGACTGACCAAATCGCTAACCTATGGTCAGAGCTAGCCTGTGATTTGTCCACGCAAAAGAATCAATGCAGGGCTCAGGTGGATCAAGAGATATTGATTTCTTATAATTGGACAGCTAATGGCGATCAGTGCAATTCCCCTTCACCATGTTAACATCCTGTTATAAACATAATGATCACATTAACCCAGGTCAAGTTAGACTCGCTAACCATAGTCAGTTTCATGGTTTACTGATCATGCGAAGTTGCTATGCCCAGTCGAACTTGATCGTAGTTGACTATAGTTCATTGGTACCCGGTTCCCTATTGAATTACTATTGCAGAAAATTTGGAGCCAGCTACCAGTCTCCATTAACACTTTCTGTCGTCTGTTTTGATGACCTACAAAAATGGGTTATTTTTGTCCGCTAAGACATCAAAAAGCATCCATATGGCATAAAGTGAGAAGGAATATGGGCTTTGGAACATTGACATACAATGGGAAAGCATAATTTCATCAAATCTAAGTTATTTACTGAAATATTTACACTTTTATATGCATTTATTCGTGGCAAGCGATCGGTGTCCGCCATTTTGAAATTTACGCAAATATCACACTAACCATCTGAGCCGAGGTTGGGTGTTCGGTTGACTATAGTTGATTAGCTAGTTAACTATTTGAAGTTGGACTGGTATTCCAGTTAGCTATAGCTAACTATGGTTAGGAGTTGAACTTGACCCTAAGTGTCAGGAAAAAAGCAGTGCTGCCTCACCACATGGTGACCCAGATGGTGAGAGGACAAAAGGAATCAGTGATGGCCAACAAGGTGGTGATAAAACAAAGGATTCAGTGTTGGGCGAAAATCATAGTTATTTAATACTGTTGCTTGGCACGTTGACCATCCATAAATTACATAATTATATACAAGTTTAATAACCACAAATCTCCAACAGTGAATTTAAACGTGTGCATGTTTCGTAATATCTTCGCAATGGACCTTTCCATTTTTAGCTATGCCCCGCCCATCACTAGTTAAGCTCCACCCACACCTTGTCGTGTTGGGATTGATCGATCCCCAAATGCCCTAGCTATCAATTTCCTGAAAACTATACAGGGAAGCTGTTGAATATTTTGTAACTAATTTGACTGGGTGCTGTTGCTGCCTATGGCAGCAACAGCGCCCAGTCAAATTAGTTTCAAAATATTCAACAGTATATTTAGTAAATAGTAAAAGCAAACAATTTGTACAACAACGCAAAGACCGTCTTCAAATATGCATTCGTGACGTACTTATCGACGTCATTCATTATGATGTCATTGTACACATCACACATTTCATTATGACGTCATATGATGGGTGGGTACTCTGGAAAGGTGAATTATCCTGCTGAATTGCTTGTCTCTAATAGCAGTCAAAACTGCTGAGCAAACCATCTGGCTTCTGGAAGCAGATAATGGCTTTACCCATTCTTGTGTCAACACCATCTCAAAGTGCTCAAAATCTTATTTATATCAGTTAATCCTTTACTGGTCAAGATTTGTCAAAAAAACTTGAAATTTTTGCTCTTTGAATGTCCATTTGCAGGACAAAAGAAGACTATTTTTGTAAACTAATCATTGAAATTTACAAAATAAGCTTTCGGTCTTGCAAATGAATACTTCTCAAGACCATGGCTGAGGCTGTTTTGGCTGACTTAAATATTAAGAGTTTAATGGTCAAGTAAATGCAAATTATTGCTTAATCAGTGTTCATTTGTAGGACAAGTTAAGACTGTTTTTGAAAATTTACCACAGTAAGAACTGGTTCATATACCGAGCCAGTCATTCCATTGGTAAATCTTGAAAAATCATCTTGGCCTGCAAATGGACATTCCTCTTATACATACGGTTAAGTTGACACAAGAAGTGTTAAGCAGGCTTGGGTACAAGTGCAGGGTATTGCATTTAAATGCAAATTAATGCAAATGTTTGTAAATGATTCAAATGCAAGTACAAATGCAGCCTAGCACCGTTGCATTTAATTACAAATGCAAACATTTGCAACTTATTCAAATGCACGTGCAAATGCATCAAATGCAAATGCATTTGAATATTTGGGCACACGTCTGGTGCTGAAATTCTGGAACAGAGTACTTAATATGCATCTGTCATCTATGTATCTGCTGGTAGTGAGTATCTTTAGGAAAACCTTGCAGACCAAGAGAAGACTATTTTTGAAATTTTGCCACTGGAATGATTGGCTCACTTATTGAACCAGTCATTCCAGTGTCAAATTTTCAAAAGGTAGTCTTCTCTTTATCTGCACATGGAACTTTACTATGAAAAAATAATACTTATTTCACCATTAAAGGGTAACCATTAAAGCATTGAATTTTCAGATTCCTAAATATTATGTTGACTATTTTGAATGGTAAATTCATTGATAGCCATTGCGCCTATGGAAGCAACGTGTGTCAGTCAAATTACATTCAAAATAATTATCAAATATTATGTTCAATATTTTGAAAGTAAATTGATTGATAGCTGCTACTGCGCATATGGCAGTTACAAATTCCAGTCAAAACACATTCAAAATAGTTATCAGCTTATGCAATATTTGTATGAATTTAACAAATATTCTGTTGAATGTTTTGATGATAAGTTGACTGACAGCTGTGGGTAAAAGTTCCCAGTCAAATTTGTTTCAAAATGCTCATCAGCTTATTCAAGACATGTACTAAGATTCTGGAACTTCAAGACTCAAATATTTAAACGTTAACTTTGTCTGAGATAATCTTAGTCACACATGGCTGAGTATGTGTGTATAGTCAGACTGAATGAAAGGCACTTTTAATCACAGTAGGCTAATTAGTAGCTAACTAATAGTAAACTAACCCATGTCATGTAGCAAGTGGAGTTGTTACTACATTACAACCTACCTCCTTGCATTACTATTGCTCTTCCTTCTCTGAAGTGAAGCGTAGTAGGATGAATTTTACAGCCGCTGTCTGCTGGGTATTGCGGTTACAGAGTGACTGAAGGCTCCTTCAGGTATCTCCATACTCCAATGATGAGATCCATAGTAATTCGCTTGAATGCTATATCTCGTAATGAGGCATGAAGGGGGTTAACCCAATACCCAATGACACTGAATAGGTCATTAAGCACAATGACAACCTCATTGGCTGATAGCTATCACATGACCTTGTTGATAGCAACCAAGACTTCATTCATTTTCCTACTCTTGAAGTGGAAAGTGAGAAAGAATTTTACAAGCCTTAAAAGCTGAATAACTTTTGTGTTTGCTGTCTAAAAGTTCTGCTGGTGCTCCTGATTAAACAACAATTATGTCAGATAAACCTGGAAAACATCCAAAGATTAGTGGCTTGTTGTTTCTGTGACTTAGTGAGTGATTTGATAATTGTTTCTAATTTTGTGGTATGCGCATTACCAGTTTTGGTGTTAATGCTTAGAGTGTTTATTGGACTATGTTATGTCCACTCTGCTGCTTTATTGTTATTTGATAGCCGGTATAAGCTACCGAATTGTCATGCTTGGTGTAAGTGAGCATGACCTTGTAATATCTCATGACATCAAATAGTAGTGACGGGTTCAAAATGATACCACCTCCGTGGCCCCCACCGCCATCTCAATCCCTGGACATAGGGTTGTTGAGCCATGTGGTTGGTGTATGCCTCTAGATGGAGGCCCCCAAGGATTTAGAGGGCGGTGGGGGCCATGGATCGCCGAACGGCTGCCAGTTGAGGGAGGTTGTATCATTTTGACCCCGACACTACTACTAGGCAAAATGATACCACTGTCCTCAATTGGCAGCTGTTCAACAATCCGTGCCCCACACCACCATCTCAATCCCTGGGGCATAGGGTGTTGAGACGAGGGCCACCACGGATCGCCGAACGGCTGCCAGGGTGGTAGGATCATCCCGACCCTACTACTACCAGGGTCTGAACGCCCATTTAGAGACAAGCCTCCACAGTGATATCCACCACTGATCGCCATCAACCACACCAGAAGGGCCAGGGATATACACCACCCACAGGTACTGATCGCCACACATAATAGGGTCTGAACGCCCATTTAGAGACAGGCATCCACAGGGATATACACCACCCACAGGTACTGATCGCCAGCACCACACATAATAGGGTCTGAATGCCCAGACTGGCATCCACAGGGATATACACCACCCACAGGTACTGATCGCCACACATAATAGGGTCTGAACGCCCATTTAGAGACAGGCATCCACAGGGATATACACCATGATTACTGTTGCACAGCTTCGCGCTATTGCAAAGCCATTCAGCTTTAGAGGCTACTCTAAGGCCAAGAAAGGCGACCTGCTCCAGATGATCGGACAGGTCCGTGCCAAGGAGTGGCAGAAGCGACTCTCCCGAAGAAGAGTATGACTACCCTCGACACCTACAGGGACAATGTGTCTCTGGAGATGTCTAGCAGTCCACCGAGGATCGAGAGATGATAGAAGTACAGCTCCTGCACGAGAGCTTGCCACACAGTTCTACGGCAAGACAGTGACAGTACCTGATGTCCGCAAGACCTCACTGGATCAGCTGGACAAGGTAGAGTTCTTCGCCAAGATTGGGATTCGCGTGTATGAACCAACTGAAGAGGGCACCAGGCACATGATCAGGCAAGCGGCTCACTATCGTGACACCATGACCATCGGACTGTGGGACCACCATGCCTTCTACATCAAGAACATCTCCAAGCTGGCACATACACTAGTCTGCAGTCACTGTCAGCAGAGGTTTACAAAGGCATGCCATCTTCAACGCCACGCTGATCACTGTACAGGCAGCAAAACAGCAATTGTGTGTCCTGGCGAGAAGGTTGAGGTGCCACAGTCTGAGTATGAGAAAGCCTTCTCTCCGCCCCAACCATCCAGTTCAGCGGCTACTCATTGGATCGAATATGAGTCGAGAAGCAGAGGCGTACACATACACCATGTAGAGTGTGGGCACGGTGGCGACCGTTGGATCGAGGGTGCTCCAATAGATGGTTATGATCCGACCACCAACACCGTTTACCAGTTCCATGGGGGTCCACAACACCAGTGAGGTGAGGATGCCGAACAAAGATACCGCAAGACACTCCTGAGAGAGAGGAGAAGCTGAGAGCCTCTGGATGCATGCTTGTGGTACAGTGGGAGTGCTGTATAAAACGCTGCCCAAGTGTCCCTAAATGAGTTCGGACTGTCCCATACCCACACTTCATAGTTTACGACTTCGAAGCACTCCTAGATGGTATCAAGACTCATCCTACGGAGACTCTGAGAATCGAGAGTACTCACATACCTATCTCTGTGTCAGTTGGCTGCTCGTTAGATGGCGCCACGAGTGAGCCCATGGACCTCTGCAATCCTGACCCAAAGAACTGATCAGAGAGTTCATGCTGGTGATCCAACGGCGAGCATCTCTAATCCGGACAAGGGTTAGGGCACAGTACATACCGACAGACCTGGACAAGCTCCCAAAGCAACAGCAGCGACTGATCAACGAGTGGTGTGACCAAGTGCCTGTACTGGGGTCCAACTCTTTGGGGGGGGGGGGTATGACCTGAACCTCATCAAGAAGTACTTTGTCGATGAGCTGACTGACTGTACAGGTACAGTGAAAGTCGCCAAGAAGGCTAGTCAGACCATGTTCCTCATAACACCTGAGCTACAGTTTCTCGATGTGCTGAACTACCTCGGCCCAGGAGTCTCATACAAGGTATGGGTCAAAGCTTACGGGTGTACACAGCAGAAGAGCTGGCTCACGAATGAATGGTTTGACACACATGAGAAGCTCGACTATCCAGGGCTTCCTGACTACTCAGCATGGACATCTAAGCTCAAGGGGGCCTACCTCTTGACGCGATCAGAGTGGGAACAGTGTAACCAGACATTCAGCGAGCATGGAATGTGGACATTCACCGACTGGCTGCAATACCACAACAACCGGGACGTCAATCCATTCATCGAAGCCCTAGAGCGGATGCAGGAGTTCTACACAGAATGAGAAATAGACATCCTCAAAGACGCGGTGTATCCCCCAGGTGTGTCACTGCAGTACCTCCTACGTGGAACTGCTCAGCACATGCTAGATGTTAGCCTCTATTCACCGGGCAAGGAAGCCTATGAGATGCTGAAGGGTGCTGTTGTTGGAGGTCCCAGCATCGTGTTCACCAGATACCACGAGGCCGGTGTGACTCGAATCCGCCAGAGTGAGCGTGTCTGCCATCATCTACTCAGCTACGACGCAAATGCTGTGTACCTGTCAACGATGGCCAAAGAGATGCCATGTGGTAAGGAGACAGGGCACCATTGGTCTGGTGGCAGTGGGGTAGCTAGCTTTAAGGAGGCTCTCCTAGCAGACAGCTGGTTTGGGTTTGCTGAGGTGGATATAGAGGTCCCCAAGGGTCTGTGGGCAAAGTTCGAGGAAATGCCTCTCTTCTATAACCGCGAGATCCCAGTAGAGGCAATCTTCTCTGAGATGCTGGCATATCTAGGGCGAACAGGGAGGAAGCGGCCCACCACCCAGAAGCTGGTCGGTGTTCTCTCCGGCAAGAAGCGGCTGCTGTATGCCCCGACACTCATGTGGTATATAACCCATGGCCTGGAGATCACTGCTGTATACCACACCGTAGACTATGGGAGATGTAGATAAGAGCAAAGCGCTCTTGGCAGATCTCTTCAAACTCCTCGGCAACTGCCTACAGGAAGCTCATCGAGGCCCTAGAACACCATAGCAACGCCAGCTTCACGAAGGATGAATGCGTAGTAGACAAGGCCCTGCATAGAGCATGGTTCGAAGATCTCGAGAAGATCGGTGAGTCATATGAGCTCCAGTGTCGCAAGCCGAGAATCACTATTCGAAGGCCCTTCCAGGTGGGGATAGCCTTTTATGAGCTCGTGAAGTTGCGAATGCTGGAGTTCTACTATGACTTCCTCGATCGCTACGTAGCTCGTGACAGCTTTGAGTACCTGCAGATGGACACTGACTCCACATAGATCGCTATAACAGGCTCCAACCTCGACGACGTCATTCGCCCTGAGATGCGAGCAGAGTACCAGGCTCATAAGCGGGACTGGCTAGCTTGGGACAAATGGTCTGGACGGACTCCGGGACTGTTCAAGCTCGAGTTTGAAGGTTCTTGTGGCATCGCTCTCTGCTCCAAATGCTACTACGTGGAGAACGCAGCTGCAAGTAAGTGCTCGGCTAAGGGAATGTCAAAGCGGCAGAATGAGGTCTCTTGGCAGAGGTTCTACAGTGCCCTACATGGCGGGGTGGACAGAGCTAAAAACCGAGGCCTACGCATGCGCAACCATGGTATGGTGACGTATGCGCAGGAAAAACTGAGACCGCTTACTATGATAAGCGCCATGTGCTGCCAGATGGTGTCCATACCGAGCCCATTGTGTATCATGTTAGCACCCTAGGGGGTGGTAGCTGTGTGTCTGCAGGGACTAGCTGAAGCGCTTCTACGACAAATGGTCACCAATGCACTCCGTGCTGGCATGCCAGGTAGTACAGTGTAGGCCGCCTTCCGCCTCCACATACCTGTCAAGCCTGTGAACATCTATCGACCAGTTAGGATCTGTTGCACGCCGTCGACCACCTTCCAGCTCATCAGGCTCATACAGTTACCGAACCAGAGCATCAGGTGGTAGGCACTTTTCTCCCTTGTTCGCTCCTCTAGTGTCTGATAGCCTCTACCAACTTCTTCCCGATTAGCCTAGTAACCTCGGTATTGGATCTCTCCACCACAGCAGGCAGCCCTCTCACCCATACTCTAGAACGTTCACTCGGCGCGGCCATTTCCTGGGCGTATTGGTGTGGGAACAGTCTCTCAGTCCGATTCCACCGCTCAACGATAGCCTGGGCACGGTGATGCCCTACCTCGCCTCGCCTAACTGCCACACCGTGTTCCGCATGAGTGCTGCAGTCTCCCCTCTGAACTCATTACCCTCATCCACCTGCAACAATTCCGGCCACTGGAGGGGATTTTTCCAAAGCCTTGTAGACACCCTGGAATGCCTGGGCCACCTGGCCAGCTGACTTGTCTGTGAGCGGTACCGCCGCCTTTTACCTGCTACCGACATCGACGATGGTGAGGGCATACTTGTAGGTCTTGCGACCACCCGAGTCGTGGGGAAGGAATAGAACATCTGCCTGGTGAACTGTGTTTGGGACAGTTTCCTCGAAATGGGCATGCCTGATGTGCCATGGACGAGGTCTGTATATCTGCAACATCGCCTGGTGGCTGAGCCACTGGCTAACTGTCTCCAATGTGAAGTTGTAGCCCTTGTGACGTGCAGCCTCGAGTAGTTGAGGGGGCTCACGGTAATATCCACCAGGCTGATAGTAGAGTTCCTCAAGAAAGACGGAACTCCCGGATTTCATCACTGACGTCCACTCCCGTCCTGTCACGCACAGCCTGGGTGAACTCTAAACAGATGAACAGACGGCCGTCAGGCATTCGACTATCACTGTAGACCTCCTCAAACCCTCCGTACACCGGCGTCTAGTCTGCTGGATCCTCATTGAACGGTAGTTTATCGATTAACCCTCGGAAGTTAAGCGACTTGACCAGGTCGTACATAGATGCCATCCTTATATAGTACTGCTTAAATGTTCGGCGGCCCAGATGGCCGCGCATGCTATGGCAACGTAGGGTAGCCAAGGCCCTGCGACTCCGAAGAACGTACCTACTCCTGAGGCGATGGCTGGTATGGCTTCAGAAATCTCCACACCATGGAGAGCATTGGTGGCGATCTCGCCAGCCTTCATTGTGAACAGAGCGATCAGAGCCCCAACTGCTGCCAGCGGACCGATAGAACCTTTTATGTAAGTGCGATAGATTCCTTTTGCTCTGTGTACTAGCTTGCGGGATTCAGGCTCTACATCATCATACTCACCACCGACATCATAGTCGTCTGCATCATAATTCTCCTCATCATAGTCCTCATAGTCCTCGTCATCTATATCCTCGACAGGATCAGCCTCTGGTTCATACATCGCTCTGGGGATCTGTCGCTGGGACAGCTATATAGTAGCTTTAAACTGTGGTCTATAGCATGGCCTCCGCAATCTTGAATGCGGGCGTGTTTGCCTTAGCGAACTGGGGACTCAGCTTCGCCGACAAGAAGGCGGCAGAGGTCGAGCGTGAGCGTCATAACCAGGTGATGGAGAAGCTGTCTAAGGAGGATTTTTGAGTACAGAAAAGCCCTCAAGCATATGCGCCAGAGGGAGGCACGCCGACGACAACTCCGAACTCAGGCCAACCAGAGCATCAAAGAGGCAGATGAGAGTCTCGATGAGTACTACGAGGCTGTAAAGATATCTGAGCCAACGCTCGTCTATGAAGCATCGACAGGTCAGAAGACAGCAGAGCTTATAGTAGTGGTGGCAGCTGCAGCGGTGACGACAGGAGTCGTGCTGTATGCATGCTCAAGCTGAATACCTGATGTGCTCGACACGCATACCTTAGCATAGCCAAAGTAAAGTACCGTCACTAATGAGCGAGTCCCAGCTGAGGTTTCCCAAGTTGAAGCTGAGCCGGTTGCCCTGATTAGGTGGAATGTCCCTGCCCCCGAGGTGGTGACGGCCCTCAAGTGCCGACTCGAGTTCGTCGCTTCCACTGGTTAGGCACAGAAGTGCATATGACTTAGTTTTCTGTCTGTAGAGTTGGTAATCAGCCAGCTCACGTACCTCACCAAGAACATTGGTCCCAGCAACCACAAGCTTGAAGTCATGTAGCTTATCCACCTGCTGGATGGCTCCTCCCTTCTGAACCAGGACCGCAACAGCGACACAGTCCGATGCACCACGATGCAATGTCAGCTCTACCCGTTGGTTAGCTGTGGCTTGGACCTGCTTGTGTTCTCGCTCCACATGCACGATCTGCTGTTTGGAACCTGTTTGCTTCAGCTCCTGGTCATTCTCGTCATGCCAGACATGAAGTCTTGGAGCATTCATCGTCGCATCTGCAAGCTGCTCAGTGTACACCTGGAGGAACAGCCTATCCTGCATGGCAGCCGGATTCACGTGTGTGTTCTCGAGGAGGGTTAAGAGTGGAACTGCCATGGGCTTCTCGACACCTGCCTGTAGTTCAAATTCTGTGAACCCCTCATTGCACCCCTCAGCGTGGTACCCCTTTCCCTTCGCATAGAAGGTTGGGCCACGAGCCAGCGGATCTAGGACTCGGTACTCATCGTTCACATAGGCGGTGTCCACAATGCTGTTGCTCTGCATGATCTCCCATCTGTTCAGAACCTGCGGGAGCTCTACCGTCTGTTCTATTGTGCTCTGAAGTTTGAACTCGAGTGTCATGCTCTTGATCTCGTGGATCTGTGCCGAGATTTCAGTCAGTGTACTTCCCAGCAGTGGACAACAGGTTCTCATCATGTATACTGGGTCGAATGACCATCAGGCAGTCCTTCCGAGGATCAGTGCGGTGCGATGTCACAGGTTCAATGGCCCCATCTGGGTGTTGCACATACTGCAGCATGTTTAAGGTCTGGGTATATAGAGGTTTTAAACGGCTGCCATGTTTGGTAAAGTTCTCCAGCAGATTGTCTATAGGCAGCACGACAAGTCGGCATGACAGTGACAGCCACGGCGTGCACTGTTCGACTGTGACAGGGTCCGAGGACTGCTTCGTGACATCAACATTATCCACGAGCGAGCCAAGGTCACACCTCTGTCTGATGCGGAGATACTGGCCTCCATAGAGGAAGGAGCGCCAGCTCGTAGTACAAAAGAACTCCTGACTCGGATACTCTACCTGACGTTTGACAGCACCCAGGGCAAGGCACTCATCGACCTACCAACAGTCCTGTTATTCTAGCTCTCCACAGGGCAAGGGTCGAACCCAAAGATCTACTAACGGGAGGGAAGTGGGCTGACGTATTTAGACTCCATAGCCAGGAAGAGCGAGAGTGGCTGGATAGAATCCAGTCCGGAGCAAAAAACGCCCTCAGGGAGGCGGTCAGTGGCGCTGTAGCAGAAGGTACTCAGGTGGGGGAGGCTGTTGGCCGCAAGGAGGCTGTTGAGAACATCTTCAACGCAAAAGGGCACTCGAGAGTGGTCAGTGATCTGGATGCAATTGTGAAATTCCCAGAAAAGGGCTACAAAGACTACCTCATCAAAGCCCCTAACAAGTCAAATGCTAAGGCCTCGTGGGGAAGAGGGTCTTCCGTGAGATACACCAGATTAACAAAATCTGAGACAATGTCCCTCAGTGGCTAGAGTTTGAGCGAAGGTATCATCTTGAGGAGAAGACGAAGCCAATGGCTTCTGCCAAAACTGCTGAAGTAGCTTCTGACGAAGTAGCTTCTGCCAAAACTGCCGAAGTAGCTTCTGACGAAGTAGCGTCTGCCGAAGGTCCTCAAGCCTCTGACAAAGTAGCGGAGACCGTGGACGAAGTTCCTCAGCCTTCTGTTGAATGAAAAACAGTTGCGGCCGACAGTCTGTCAGCGATGATGTGTAGAGCAGGCTAGTTTCCTGGCTGGATTCAGCTTGTAGGTGAAGGTCTGCGCCTTGTCCAGAGATGGCTTGAAGTGTGACAGATCACCTGTATCCTTGTTGCTGAAGATGAAGCGGTACAGCTCAGCTGCCCTCTGTACACCTGCGATAAAGTCCCCTTTGGTCTCCTTGAGGGTTAGGCTGTCGTATATGGTATCGAGCAGGGCACGTCCACACTTGGAGCTGAAGTATAGCAACAGGGCATTGTGGCGGATGTCTGGTGAGATCTCGCGGGTGTACTTCTGAGAGAGGATGAAGACACTTATCTTTGTGTGCCGGATGTGCCTGGTGATGTTGCTGAGGTAGGTGACTGTCTTCTGGTCCATTGCAGGGTCATCGATCACTAGAACAAGTGGTTCTGTCAGTCGCGCTGCCAGCAGCTTCTCCATCAGTGCTTGCAGGTTCTGCGTCTTGGTGATTGGGCCATTGTACCATTGATCATTACTGTCAACCGCCTCAGCGGCGGAGTCAGAGACCAGAATGATGTATTGAGAGTGTAGATGTTCGGCCAGGAGAGCCCGCAGCAAGATGTTTTTCCCGTGTCCTGATGGGGCAATGATCAGCACCGCCTGGCCAGCATCGGCCGGCCTACTGTCGAATGGTACAGACATGCGTGTGGAGGATGGTTAGCACTTGGTCGGCGGTAGCCTCGTCTATATCTGAGAGACTAAACGGCAGTACTTCCTGCACCAGCTCTTTCGCCTGCAGAGCCGGGAATCCTGCCCCTTCGGCGGATGCGAAGGATGTGATGGAGGCGTCAAGCATGGAATCCCAGCAGCAGCTGAAAAGATAGCGTAGAGGGCCTGTGTCAGCACCCACAGTGTCTAGTACATCCAGTATCTGTATGATACATGCACGGGGAGCCATGACTATCCTGTGGTCTTAAGCGGCAAACCAAAGAACCCTGACTTCTTCACCTCTGGTAGCTGGAGGCTGGTGGTAGCACCTGTTTGGCCGTCGACAGTGATATGGCTCAGGCCGAGGGTGCCTATCTTGAGACGATTCTCTCCATCCTGTTGGAATGAGCTCCGTGGTTTCAGGAGATCCTTAACCATGTCCTGTGCAAAGGACTCAGCCATAACCTTGATGGATCCAGCCCCATCAACTCCGAGCATACCTCGCACCGTCGCCCTCACCTTGATGCCCATCCACTTGTATACAGTCTTGGCCTTGTTAATGGCTGATTGTCCTACCGTATCAGTGTTCCCGATGAGATCTCGGGCTGGGATGGTACCTCGGATCTCCTGCAGGTCTCCCTTCTCATTGAAGTCTAGGAAGGAGATAGGGGCAACAGTGTCCTATGAACTGAGGCGTGCCTCGCCCAAGTGAGCAAGATCGCCTAGCTGTTTGCTTTCTAGGTCTGTGCGTGACAGAGTCATAGTGCTATATACAGACGGCTTAAACCTACTAGTCATACCCCAGTGAAATAGTTGGGCATAGGAGGACCACGCAGTCGGCCAAGGGAATAGGTAGCAGTGCTCAGGGTACTGGCCCTCTGCAGGGGCATGCCTTGTGGGCGGTCCACCATTCCCGGGCATTGGCAATCCTCAGTCCGCGTGCTCGACTATGGGCTACACACCGCCCTCCAGCACGCCATGCCTCATATGCTGCAGGGGTCTCGTGATCCATCTCTCACTATTCAGAGGTGTTAAACGTTATTTTCCATTTAATGGCATTTTCCTTGATTTTGTTAAAAATTCCACTGCAGCAAATCAAGACACATTAGTTTATACTTTAGGGTCAAGGCTATCGGTTTTCAAGAAATCAGCTTTTCCATACCCTGTGTAAAAGTATGGGAATTTCAACTATGGATCTTTGAACTGCGACAACACTTAGACTTTTTATCAGATCAGCATCAGACATGTTCAATGATCATATGAGAAGAGGGCTTACCCTGTGTAAAAGTATGGGAATTTCAACTATGGATCTTTGAACTGCGACAACACTTAGACTTTTTATCAGATCAGCATCAGACATGTTCAATGATCATATGAGAAGAGGGCTTATAATACTCCATAGTACCCAGTCATCACAGATTTACAGTTACTTCAGTAAATGTGTTCTAGTTTATCATTCTTTTCTTATCTACTTCCGGTAGCTGTAAGGTTGTCGTCATCGTTCCTGTCACTATTTATATAGGTCATTGACAATTGGCCCCGTATATTTCATTCCCATTTTGTTTACATAGAGTGTATCTTTTGGATATGATATAGATCTTAAATATAGATGAGTATTGTTTTAGCTAATTCAATCTTTCGTGTTTCATGATTCTTGTTTTAGTTTATCTGTTCACATTAAGCAAGAGGACATACATATAACTAAGAAACATCGCCTTTCACACGATTTCAGGAAACATTACTTTTCCAATGCAATAAATCGATGCTTGGAAGTCACTATCTGATCACATTGTAACATCCTAAATAAGTTAAACAGGCTCAAGAACAGTTTGGACTAATGCTGAGCTAATCAAGAAATAAACTTAACTATCAAACATCCTAACTATTTATCAGCCTAACCATAATTGGAATATTGAAGCTTTTTAGCCTTTATTCTGCATTTATATCTTTCTTTCTTCAGATATTAGATATCATACAAGTATATCTTCTGTTGGTAGGCTTCTTATCCCCTTTTTATACCCCACCAACAAATTTGGCGGGGTATTATGTAATGGCGCCGTCCGTCCGTGCGGGCGGGCGACAGAGTGATTTCCGGATGATAACTATGTTACCGTTTGTCGGATCGCGTTGAAACTTCATATGGTGGTGGGACAAGGCCTGGGGAAGAAACCTATCGAAATTGACGATGATCCGAAATCCAAGATGGCCACCAGCCACCGGTGGCCATCTTGAAAATTGGTTTCTGGATGATAACTCAGTTACCGTTTGTCGGATCGCATTGAAACGTAATGGAGTGGTTGGACCAGGACTGGGGAAGAAACCTATCGAAATTGACAATGATCGGAAATCCAAGCTGGCCATCAGCCACCGGTAGCCATCTTGAAAATTAGTTTCTGGGTTATAACTCCGTTACCGTTTATCGGATCGCTTTGAAGCTTTATAGAATGTTTGGACTAAGTCTGCAGAAGGAAGAAACATATCGAAATCGATGCTGATCCAAATTCCAAGATGGCCGCCAGCCACAGGCGGCCATCTTGAAAATTGGTTTCCGGATGATAACTCCGTTACCGTTTATCGGATCACTTTGAACCTTCATAGAGTGGGTGGACTAGGTCTGAGGAAGAAACCTATCGAAATCAACAATGATGCGAAATCCAAGATGGCTGCAAGCCACCAGTGGCCATCTTGAAAATTGGTTTCTAGATGATAACTCCGTTATCGTTTACCGGATCGCTATGAAACTTTATAGAGTGGTTGGACTACCTTTGGGGAAGAAACCAATTGAAAGAAACCAATTGAAATTGACTATGGTCCGAAATCCAAGATGGCCGCCAGCCACTGGCGACCATATTGAAAATTGTTTTCCGGATGATAACTCTGTTACCGTTTATCGGATTGCTTTGAAACTTAATAGGGTGGTTGGACTAACACCCGGGAAGTAATTTATCGAAATAGAGGATGGTCCAAAATCCAAGATGGCTGCCAGCAATAGAGGATGGTCCGAAATCCAAGATGGCTGCCAGCCACTTGTGGCCATCTTGAAAATTGGTTTCTGGATGATAATTCCGAAACTGTTCATCCGATCAGTTTGAAACGTTATAGGTTCACTGAACTCGGAAGAAACCTATTGAAATCTATATATATAGTCACAGGAAACTTTTCCGACACATCATAGCAAGAGTTATCATTCTGAAACAGGTCTATAAGATGGCTGATCAAATTGACCAATCCAAGATTTTAGAAGTTTGTTACTCAGATGGTAGATGGTAGAAAAGCTATAGTTCTTCCTCAAACGTAATTCAATGAACCAAAAAGGTTTCAACCGGATTCGAACAAATGATACCAGTTACCATATGGAAAGTGATTTTCAAGATATCTGCCATAAATTGGTGGTCATATTGGATTTTGGAACAATGTAGATTTCAATAGGTTTCTTCCGAGTTCAGTGAACCTATATATATATATTAAAGTGTGCTATATGTCAACAGCTCTCGTTCTTTGGTTTGTCGTCATGGCGGGGTATTATGCCCCGTTTGCGGAGCTCTTGTTTATTAGGTCCTCTTGATTTATTTTTAATGTGTTATGTGTATAGCTGATGTATACATTTCATTTGGTAATCAGGATCGATTTATAATCATCCTTAATGGGTGGCGTCTTTCCACATTTTGTCTTATTTGTTGCAAAAGATTGCTTTATTAGGCAATGATATCATATTATGGAAATGTTCCTCATGTCTGTGCATCTCGGTGAGATTGAGATTTTTCTGATATCCAAGTTTTGTCTGGAGGTAGATTTCTTACAATTCTTACCGTAGTTATAGATTTCTCTTTACCAATGCTCTCAGTTTTGCTTGCTATCCTTGGAGGAAGTCGGTTATCCCTCTTCTAGGACCATTGGGTTTCTTTGATTTTGATCAGTGTATTGTTAATATGTTTTCTCACGGTCATTACCCTCTCTGTTTGAGGATCCACCCTCTCTTTTTTCTCTTATTCCTCATTGGATCACAATTCCATCATTCCCAGAGAATCTTCAGGCATGGGATTCAGATTCCTCAAAACGCTGACCCTATTCATCTTGGCTTCCAATTTCAAAATGTTTCGGTTCTGAGTCTTTAATTCTTTCTTTTCAGGTAGGCTTATGGACCTTTCTCTAGTCCTGAAGAACTCCTATTTCAACTCCCTTTTCACCCTTCCTTTCAAAATTTCTCTTTGTATCACATCCCTTGGCCTATTATAGTAGTGCCACTTCCTAACTGTCAGCCTCTCCTTTTCCACTTTCGTGTTCACCCATATCTTTCTTTGTGTCTGCTTGTCTTAATTTTTAGCCCCCCCCCCCTTTCAATTCAGGTCTACATAGACGATTACCTCTTCAAGGCTTCATTCCCTATGTATCTGTTCTCAGACGTCTCAGTAGCTATCCAAATATGTCTTCATCTAGGCTGGATTGTCAACATAGAAAATCTTGTCTATCTCCAAATCAGATATTCGCTCAATTAGGGATCCTTTTCAATCTTGTCCAAGGGAAGTTTTTTCCTTCCCTCCTCATTGTTAAGGCCCTTATATCTACAATCCAGTGTTTCAGTGTGGGCCAGTTCATTTCGGCAAGGCCTTTCTTCATATTATAGACCTGATGGTGTCGGTGGAAAAGGTGTTTTCTTGGGCCTATTTCAGGAGGCCTTTCAGCTTTACCTCATGTCCCTTGAGATCCATTATCTGGACCCTCTAGTTCCTTGTTTCCTCTTTAAATTCCATGTTCTGAGTATCAGTTTTGGAAAGACATCCAATCTCTGCTTCTAGGTGGTCTAATTCATCCCCCTTTCCTCAGGTTATTTGTTTTACACAGACTCATCCATGGAAGGATGGGGTTCGATTTGAAACTCCAGACTTTTCAAGTCTGGTTCTTTCAGTTACCCTCTCATCATGTCATCCTTCTCGAGTTATGGTTAGTTTAATGTCCTTGCCATGGTCTTTTGGTAGTCCCAGATTCTCCGTCTGTCAATCCCTTTCTGGTCAGACAACTGTTAGGTGGTCTCCTTTATCTATCCTTGTGGGGGTGGGGGGGGAGGGTGAGGGTGGTGTTGTGGTCTGTGTCTATCTTCTTATACCGAGAATCCTTAATAATGCTACATTGGTGCAGAGTCCACATATTTCCCTCTGTGCAGCACATGTCACAGGCAGGTTGAAGTTTCTGACTGACCAATTTCTTGTCTCTCAATGATCCCAGACACAGATTGGGAATTGAATGAGGCTGTAGTCCAGTCGCTTTGTATTCAGTTCGGTCCCTCATATAGATATCTGTTAGTTGACTCTCTATCCCATTTTTGTGTCCAAATGTTCGCGTATTCGTTTCCCACAACCATTCTCATTCCCTGTGTCTTAAGGATGACCCTCCAACACATCTGTGTAGTTCTGTTGATAGCTCCTTTCTGGCCGATGAAGACTTCGTTCCCGGATCTTCTGATAGATTTCCTTTGCAGCTACCATTATTGGAGAATCTTTTATCTCAGGACAGAGGAAGAATCCTTCTCTTGAATCCAGGGAGATTTTCAGTTATCAGTTTGGAAGCTATCGAATTGTGTCATTCTCCGTCAGTCCTTTCAACTAGATCTAAAGAATTCTGTAAAAATCTCCGATCATCCACCAGGAACATTTAAAAGGCTGGGTTTGAGATTTTAAGATATGGTGCTCAGACAATTCTTTCTTCCTCTGAAGTCTCCTTGATTCAGGTTACTGTTTGAACAGAAGAAATTGTCTGTTAATTCAGTTAGGTTCTGGTGTAGTTTGGATCGACCGGACAGGTACCGGCCGTACCAGCCAAGCTGGGTACGCGCCGCCCATCCTGGATTCGTTCCCTGAACACGCCCCCCCCCCCCCCCCCCCCCCCGGGTAGAACCATAAGCGTATATAAGCCTATGGGAGAGATCGCGTTATAAAAACAACTAAGTTCGTTAAAGCGCATAGTGCGTATGCTTAGACGCTATTTTTGACAGAGTGCGTAGTTTACAACCAAGATGGGATGACGCTTTTAGTGTACTGGAAATGGTACAATGTAATCCTTTTTAATTACCTGTTCCCGCCGAATCTGGCATTAATCAAGACCAGAATTCGGCGGGCTTTCCGAATCTGTAAACCATTTCAAAATCGGTTAAGAAATGGCTGAGTTATTCACGGAAAACCCCTTTTGATTATCTTCAAAATATTGCCGTGACGTCATAACCACGTGGACGCAGAACTTGTAGAATGTTCTAGAACATTCGACTTCGTTATTATTAGCTACGCGCTGATTGGCTGGTGCTCGACCGATGATTGGGTGGAGCCTGCGCCTGTGACGTCACGAGTAGTCTAAAAGGAGACGCGATCCAGAGTTTGAGAGCATCCTCAGCCAGGGGCCGAATAGGTTGGACCTGTGTCAGCTACTATCATCTCGACAGGCTTATGCATATCACTTCGCTTTCTGTCGGTTTTTCTCCCGTAGCTAGCAGTCATCCAACCCACCGCACTAAAGCAACTTTGTAACTCCCGTGCTTGCGGGAGCATTTTGGAACTTTTTAGATATTGTTCATGAATATATCAAGAGCTAATTCGGAACACGAACTTGCGGTGAGGCCTTTCCGGCCTGAAAATGTGATTCTACAGATGTAGAGGCAGCGATGTTCTTTGGTGGATGACTCACCGGATCTGGCGGCCACGCCAAAAAGTGGTTATTTAACCGTCCCCGCACTGATGTCGTGCAGGTTCATCTAGACTTTTCGACCGCAGCAAGTAAACTTTGCCTGGTACATCTTCAGAGCTGGCTGACGTACCCGCACCGTTAAGCTTAGTTTCGTATCTTCATCCGCATCTAACACCACCACCCCTGCTTGTGATCGGGTTGTTGTCAACTTCCATCCATACCATCGGTGTACGGGAACTTTCATCACAGCAGTAATGTTATTCTATCTCTTGCTGACTACTCGTTAGACATTCTATATTGTGATTCAGTCCTGAGTTTGATCCGCTTCTGTCATGAGCTGCTTGCGGGAATCCTGTTTGCGGAAACTAGCCTATGGGAACTTTCCAGCCTCCTGAGAATGCATCAACTCACATCAACCTAAGAGGGATGTATCAATTTCAGTAACACGATAGCCCAGACTTAAGAATGGCTACCGATTATTCAAGTAACTATACTTAACATTTTAATCATTCCGTTAATTATATTTTAGCTAATTATATCATACCCGTATAAATGGTCCCGATGACTAAAAGGCACCGTAATGGTCTTAGGACCGCTAGTTATAATTTCTATATTTGTTTATAGTTATACTTATTTTCTGTAAGGTGTTTTCGCTAACCACACCGTAGTAGGTTTCTTAACCTGTACTATAGAGATATTATTCCGATCATTTCATACTGTATTGATTGTTCTGGTTAGTTTATGTATATGGTCAGTGACCATTAGTTCATATGTTTTGTTTATTTGTAGAAAATGTAGGAAACACTATACAGCAACATTTATATATACAGCACTTTCTCCCGCCACCAACAATTTTTCACTGAGGTCGCTGTCCGTGCTATAACTCTGTTTGGCCCGGCATGCTACCTACTAAAACCTTTTCTATTCAGCTCGATAGGATAGGTTTAATATGATTAGAGACAGTTTCTTCGTTAGGAAACCCATAGTGTATGCCTCTTTCCCGGTAGTTGCGATAATTTAGACCCGCAATCCGGCAAGATTGTGTAAGATTGGCCAAAATGGCTAAAGGGCCTCAAATTTTTAAGTTATTGTCTCTCTTCATGTTCCACTAAACCTTATGGATTCTTAATTGTTTGGATGTCCCTATCCGCACACTGGGCTGATCCGACCCTGGGAAACTATTGGGGTTTCCGAGTGGTGATGGCCAAGGTGTGGTATTACACACATTTCCCCGGTATCCTCGGATACTTAGTAGTTAGCACCTTTGCCAAAGTAGGAAAGCACTGTGCAAACATATCTTATTTATTATCTTCTTTAATTTGCTGGACAATCCTCCCGCACCTCTGTGCAAAGCTGGGAAACTTGTATTTAAACCTAATGACAGGTTAAACGGTTAGTTCCATAGGACCTGGTGACAGGTGAGATGCACATCCCCACCGAATTCCATAAGAATGTCTGGGCATGATATTCAGATCTGCCACACCCTCACGGGAAGGACATTTATGGTGGGTATTCATCTCTCTTACCCCCACCATAACGATAGATCAATTGCCTAAAAATGCTTTTGTGAAAAGTAACCAGTGTCTTGTGACGTTTTATGTGGTTATGGAGCGAGATGTCCTGATTCTTATCCAGTTCGGAGATCTTACTAAGTAACATGTATGTGCGCTGTCTTCAGTATTGATGTCTTAGGGCATCCATTCTCAAATGACAGCCGTATCTAAAAAGGTAGGTAGACACCCGCCATTTGCAGCCTAAAATAATTCTTGTCTCTAAAAACTAAAAGTTAGCCTAAGCATAGAAGAAGGCCCGCATAAATAAGAGCGGCAACCACTAAATCAGTATACCAAGAATTACATAAGACGGTGACATGGGAATCCTTCGGGAATCGTCCGTTCCGTCTTCACGTAAAACAGCACGCAACCTTATAGTCATAATCTCACTAGGTATGGGTTTTTTTCTTTCCAGCATTTTGGTTAAATATTAGAGTGGGCCCCTTTTTACTACTACTCTTCTCCCGCTTTAAGCAGTGGCAACATTTTCCCGTGACGGAGGCCCGTGCAAGGCACTTGCCTCTTGCAAGGATTCAGCGACGACGGTCCACGCGAGGATAATACTCCTCACCCAAACTAGCACTAGGAGTAGTGCCCACGTGAGGCACATGATTTTCCGTCACTACAAAGATAATTTTCTTTCCTTTCAGCTTAGAGCTATAATAGCTTATATTAAGTTAATTAGTTAAGTCTCGTGTACGGGAGCCTCCCTTGCGGGGATACCTCTGCGGACCTAAGAGTCCGTGTGGTACCTCCAGGAGTCCCACGTTTAAAAGTTCATCTGGCTGTCTCTATGTCTTGTATTTTCGTATGCTTATTATTTTTATCTATCATACTTGACAGTCTGTTTAGGTAGAATTATTGCATAGACTTATTTTTAATTAGGTCACCAAATCAAATCTTGTAAGTCGATAGATCACAAAATTGCTATGGACAGGCATACTGGTGACACAAACTCTTGGGATGAGACCGTTGTGTTTAATGTTCGCGACAATGGTCGCATGGCCCCACTGGAATGATTGAGTTCCACCGGCCTTAGGAGCCGGTCTTTGTTACCCGTAGGGCTGTATCGTACAGGATCCGTCACCCCGAGACTGGAAGCTACCCAGCGTCATCATTCGTTGTGCACTTGCGGTGCGGCGAGTCGACATCAGACACTGGAGCGGCCCGACACTACCCCGCGAGCTACACTATCTTTTTGGTCTGAATTCCTTTGTCTAATGCCTCCACAATCCCTCAGTTCAAGATCAAAAGCATTTCATGATCTTATTAAGGGTTTGGGAAATTCTCGTCCTCCCTTTAAGAATTCTCTTCCATTTCGGAACCTGTCTCTTGTTGTACAGGTTCTAGCAGGTAAACATTTGAACCATTTTTGTCATCCATAAGCTTACTGCATTGTCAACAGATGGTTCTATCTGGTGTCCTGTAAGGGCTCTCAATATCTATAAACTTTGTACTGCTTGCAAACGTACTGATGACAACCATCTTTGGGTTACCTTTGCGGATGGTGTTGATCGCCCTGCTTCTTTGACTACTGTTTTTCGTTGGATTGTTGATACCATCAAAATTTGTCACGAATTAGCTTCTCCTGGGGACAATTCTTTGGTTGGTGTCAAGGCCCATGATGTTAGGGGCCTTGCCACTTCTTGTGCTCTGTTTAATGGTTCTTCTCTTGAAGATATCATGCAAGTAGCTTATTAGAAGTCGGAGAATACCTTTATTAATTTCTGTCTCCAAATTTCTGGTCCTTCCTCCATTTTCTGTAAGAACATTCAGAAGGTTGCTTCGGGGTCCATGATTTGTATCTCTTCTTCATCTTCTCACTCTTCTACATCTTCACTCTCATAAGATCATTATCTGGGGTGAGTGTATTTCACCTCATTTCATCTGATCTTTTACATCATTTTTCATTATTAATTATTTCATTCTTGCATGTTCATATCTTCCTTTCTTTCTTCTTAGGGTCGTTTAATGACCATTTTTCTACTCTCTCCGTACTACCTTTCTTGAACCCTTTCTAAGGGGGTTCCTTATGGTAGTAATTCTGTGGAATTATTGTCATTCATAGGTTTTTTTTCTCACTGTTATTTCTAACTTTGTGTTCAAACTTTGTGTGTTTTTACACCACTTCTGCGCAAAAATGTGCCTCCGGGCATTTGTTCAATGTTGAAATCTGTCTTTGAGCAATAGTAATGCAAGGAGGTAGGTTGTAATGTTGTAACAATGACCAGATTCCCCGTAGGGTCTGATCTTATGTTTTACTAATTACATATACCTACCTCCTTGCATTATGGCCCACCTCAATTCTCCCATCTGTAAAACTGTTTTTGGGGGGTTGTGGGGGAGGGGTGCCTTGAGGCTTCATTTAAATGGTCATATCTTGTTAGAATAGGTTTATTCAAGAAAGATATTCATTGTATATTTTAGCCACCTGTGTTTTGGGGTCCAAAAGATTGTGGTTGTTTAAGACAGATGATCGTATGAATATTGTTAATTCTCATGAAAATCAACATATTAATTGCTGCAGCAACAAAGTTTAGTCCAATTGTTACAGTAACCATTTGGTGGCCAAACCAGCCAAAACCAGCCTTTAGAAATGCCTGTTTGCAGGCCAAGAGAAGAAAATCACTGACCCAATCATTCCAGGGGTCGTGTATGTAAGGGAGATTATTTTAGAAACAAGTTAACTAAAATTTGTTGGCTTGCTAAGATATCAACTGAATTAAATCAAACTAATTTCAAAATATGCATGATTTTACGTATGTATATTGATGGCCGAGAGCTACATGATAAGAAATTCAGAGTGAAATGAGTTAATAAATCACACGAAAACAAGTTTATAATTATGGCAACAGAAATGCCATTTGTATGATTTAAGAAGTACTTTGGTTGAATATTATGAAATTAATTTGACTGGGAGCTGTTGCTGCTATTTGCATCAGCAGGTTCCAGACAATTTTGAACGAAATGCAAAATGAGAAATGTAGTATCTTTGAAAAAAATAAAATGCATTTAAAAGCTCATGCAAATGCAAACCTTTTCATGCAAATTCAAATACATGAGATTCAAATGCAAGTGCAAATGTGTCAGAAATTTCATAATTGCATTTAAAAGCAAATGCATTTAAATGCGAAAACGCCTTCTCCAGAAATGCTGAACGGATCGGGCCAAAATTTGGCAGATATGATTAGGGACCAATTAAAATGTAAAGTGTTTGGCGGCCATATTTGACATTTTTATTTGATGGATTTTGCAGCTGAAATTGGTTTTATAATAAGTAAATGATGTACTTCTTTGAGAAGCTTGATTGCGGTTGTTTGTCCTGGCGCGAACTTGTGTGCAAGTTTGAGTCTGGATGTCAATACACAGTTTGGGCCTTTTATACTTTCCCAGATGCTGCTACACAGAATGGTGTGACTGGAATTGATTTTGTAGCTGGGATAGACAATTTGTAGCTGGATTTTGGCTTGTGTAGCCGGTTTTTCAAGTTGTGTAACCGAGATCGGGTCATCCTGTAGCCGGATTGGCTTAGTGTGTAGCCGGTAAGGGCAGCTACTGTAGCTGGATTGGTGTGACACTTGAGAGATGTAGCTGGATTACTTTATTTTGTAGCCGGTACAGCATTTCCTATGCTAAATGTAACCGCATTTGTGTAGCTATTACCAAAATGTTTTTTGTTTTAAAATTTTTTTTTTTTGCTATTGGTGGCCACTGGCGGCTGGCTGTTATGTCTATTAGGACTGCTTTATAAATTTAAGTGTTAATTTATAGAGTTTCTGTGGTCGTGGTCTACTGGTCATCAACTACATTGTATGGACCCAATAGGCATCAATCACCTCGAGAATCGATGGGCCGATTTCAAGTATATTTGACAGGATGCATCCTTAGGGCATAGAGATACAAGTTTGTTCAAAGGAAGATGATCAGCCAATTTGTCCGGCGGCCATCTTGGATCATAAAAAGATTACTTATTAACCACTGGTCCAATTTTAATCAAACTTGTCTAAAACTTCTTCACAGAAATTATGTTGTTAAATTTTTCCAATGGTCATCTTGTTTTGTCCTGTTGTGCCAGTGGCCAATAATTCCAGTTGAGCGATACAGGCCCTTTTGGTGTCTTGTTTAAATTGTAGCACTGAAATGACTCGATAATTGAGGCAGTCATTCCAGTGGTAAATGTTCAAAAGATTATCCTGCTCTGCAAATGGACATTATCTATGAGAAAATGTAGATTTTAAATCATTGAGGGTTGAACAGTTACTAATCTCTCTCGCTATTTTCTAGTCTTGCCCGATTGCGTGATTAAATCAAAAATCATGATTATGTTTTAAATCATGAATTCAAAAGAATAAAAATTATATAATCGAATAATCATGAATAATTTCTACTGCATAAAATATTTCAATTTCAGCCTTTTAATTACTTTTTAATGCTATCAGTCCAGAAAATTGTCATTTTGCTCAGTGATTGTGTCCATTTCCAGGCCAAGAAAAGACTGTTTCTGAAAATGTATCACTAGAATGAATGGCTCGATAATCGAGCCAGGCATTCCAGTGACACATTTTCAAAAATATTTTTCTCTTGGTCTGCAAATGGACTTTTCTAAACACCATTGCAGCTTTCGTCATTGGTATGCTTTTGTTGTTATGTCTTGGTAATTTGGATCAAAGCTGATCACGATTATTCTCGAAGCAATAATTGCACAAGCCTATACCATTTGCACTCACATTTCTTAGATGGATGTTCACCATTTTACTTTACTCTTCAGGCAGAAGGCATACTCGTAGTGAAGACTTTCAGCACACCTCTCGATCCCCATGGAATTCTAGAGACGAGGCAAGAGAAGATGGTTGTTGTTAAGGATGGAATTGATGGAATTAGTAAGTTTGCACTGGGTGATTTGGGGTGATTTGGGCTGAACCTGTGACAGTGATAAGTAAAAATTAAATGAAATATTAAAATGGTTTTTTAGCTACAATGACTGGACATCGACCTTATACTACTGTGAAATTTGAGCCTATTCATTTACATTTGTTTTGAGGCTATATGTGATGTTTGAAAAATTGGATGTAAGAAAATTCCAATAATCAGAACAATTACTAGGTAGGCTTCCAAAGTCGAGCTTCTGTATGTTGAATAATATGTATCAGTACACATTGCATGTATGTATTTATATAGTTACCTATAAGTAGGCATACCTCAGAAGCCCAAATTTATGAGGGAAAAAATGGAAGAAAACTAGACTTCCTAAATTGCAGCAATTTCCATAAATCTGATATCTTCACTTTTGATAGTTATGTGTCAGTTTAATATGAGCACATATTCTCTAAATGCTACAGTACTGCTCTGAAATAACTAAATATTTACAAAATATAAACATGTTAGACATTTTTAATCGACCCGAAGCTAATTTATTAACTCACTTAGAATATTTCGCTCAAACGACCTGAGCTTCATCAACCACACTTTATCCACACTTTATCTCTGGTGGGTCTCATTTGTTACGAGACTCGGCGAGATCTCCCGGGATCAGGAGATTGTCATAAATCAGCGGGAATTCACCGTTCCAGAATATCCATCCATCATCTGACCTCATTTGACTTCATAATCAGCTCAGCGCATGTATGATGACGTCACAATCATTACGTCACAAAGGGTTCCATATAGACCGTCATAAAGTGTAACACAGTCCGACACGTCGTATGAATTGTATGTCTTTGTAATTCTTTGCTATTTAATAAACATGCTGTTGAATACTTTGAAACTAATTTGGCTGGGCGCTGTTGCTGCCTTAGGCAGCAACAGTACCCAGTCAAATTAGTTTCAAAATATTCAACAGCTTACCTGTGTAGTTTTTTTGGAAATTAATACTCAGGGTGTTCAGAGATTGATCGATCCCAACACGAGTGAGGTGTGGGTGGAGTGTTCAGAGATTGATCGATCCCAACACGAGTGAGGTGTGGGTGGAGCATAGCTAAAACCGGAAAGGTCCATTCTAGTCCATAGTCGTTGTTCATGGTCGGCTTAAGTTTTTTGATCTGTATGGCCTTCACATATTCCAAGTGAGGAAATAAATTAGCTGCGAGTCATTTAATAATGTCTAATGATGAATCCGGAGCTAGGTAACAATATATTTGAACAGAAACAGTTTAATTAGAAATGTTCTGTTGAATATTTTGAACATAATTGGATTGGAAGACATTGCTGCCTTACAGCTTATGTGGTTAATAAAACTACAGACCAACCCTAAGGACGTCTGTGGTCGTTATCTCATTATATCTATTATCATTATGGTTGAAATGGTTAAAATTCATTAAAATTGTCTTGTTCATGCCAGATCTTGAAGAATTTTGAACCTATGCTGTCAATTCTGTTTTCACTGGATATATTACTTGAAGAAGCAGTGCTATAATTCCATTTTGAAGAAATTCATCGTTAATTTTCTGAGTTATCTCCCTTGAAAAAATTAAAATTCATCAAAATTCTCTTGTCTGGGCATAATAGTTGAACGGAATTGAACCTGCACTTACGAATCTATCTTTCTTTAAGGTGAGATGCAGTGTCAGGATTTCATTTTTCATTGATTAGTTTTTCTAAAAAATCGTTCTTTACAATTAACATTACATGTATGTCCACTCTTGATGTATGTTTATCTGAAATGTTTGGATCTGGGGTGGTGGGGGTGGGGATTTGGGGTGGGTGGTGGTGGGTCAGGGGTCGGAGGAGAGTTGGGGGAGGGGTGGGGGGGGGGGGGAAATAAGCCATCTTCTGATGGCTCTTGTTTATTCATAAAATATGATAACTTTTATTTTTGGTGTTTTTATTGAAATCTAATTCTTGTTTGTGATCTCATTTAAAATTCATAAACAATTCTGTTCTGGTCAGATCTTAAAGAGTTTTGAACCTACATCTATATTTGAAATGCTTTTTTCGGTTAACATTACATGGACATGAAGTGTCATTATTTCATTTTGGCGAGATCCGTCCATATTTGCAAGAGTTATCCCCCTGAAAAGCTTACAATTCGTCAATGATAAGTGTGAAGTCACACTAGGTGGCGCTGTTGTTGTGTATGGATGCACTGAATGTTAGCAATGTGTTGTATTTCAAATGGCAGTCTGCAGGCCTTTTCAATGTTCACTGAACATTATACCAAATTATTATCCGGACCATAGTTTCAAACCTTTTTCGCATATCATCACCAAACATGGTATATGACATGTATGGATGCATCATAACCTGCAGGTATGTTATTAGTCCCCTACCGGTAAAACCCGGGGGACTATAGGTTTGCACTCTGTCTGTCTGTCTGTCTGTCCGTCTGTTGCAGTTGGTTTTCTACACTTTCAAGATATTCAACCGAGAATTGCTACATTGCTTTGTTATGAGAACTTACAGACCAAGTTCGCGTTTCAGCTGTTTGCATCAATTTTTGATGGAGTTATGCCCCCTTTCGACTTAAGAAATACAAAAAATATCAGCTTTCCGCACATTTTTTTCACACTCCTTCAAGATATTTAAGGGAAAATCGGTACATTGCTTTAGTATAATGAATTACAGAGCAAGTTCACGTTTCAGACAGTTTCGTAAATTTTTCAGTTATGCCCCCTTTCGACTTATGAAAAACGCAAAATATTAGTTTTCCGCACTTTCTCTCGCAGTCTCAAGATATTCAGCAGACAATTGGTACGTTCCTTTGGTATGAGAAATTACAGATCAAGTTCGAGTTTCAGGAGTTTGAGTCAACTTTTGGTGGAGTTACTTTCCCTTTCGACATGAAATACAAATAATATCCGTTTTTCGCACTCCTTCAAAGGATTCAACTGAGAATTGGCAGGTTTCTTTATTATAGGGAGTTACAGAGCAAGTTCGAGTTGCAGACATTTTCAGCAATTTTCCATGGAGTTAATTCCCCTTTGGACTTATGAAATACTTTTCCACACTATTTTTTACAGTCTCAAGATATTCAAGATATTCAACTGAGAATTGGTGCATTGCTTTGTTATGAGAAATTACAGCGCAAGTTCGAGTTTCAGGAGTTTTTGCGTCAATTTTGATGGAGTTACGTACGTATGTATGTCCCCTTTCGACATATGAAATGCGAAAACTCCATTTTCCACACTTTTTTTTGCACTCCTTTAAGGGATTCTAATGAGAATTGGTAGGTTGCTTTATTATAAGGCGTTATAGAGCAGGTTTTAGTGTCAAACATTTTCATAAAATTTCCCCCCTTTCGACTTAAGAAATACAAAAAAATATTAGTTTTCCACAATTTTTTTCCGCAGCCCTTTGAGATATTCAACTGAGAATTGGTACATTGCTTTGTTATGAGAAATTACAGAGCAAATTTGATTCTCCTTCGATCAATACTCACCATTCTATTGCTTCTGATACAAGCTATCCTTGATAGCTGGGCCCTAGGACTATAGACTTAGTAAGCTTTACCGGCTCCTGGAACCGGGTACTCGGCTCCCAACTGCCGAGTACCCGTTTGCCATGAAGCTCATTCTTGTTTGCATAGTAACAAGAGCTAGCTTTTTTGCAGTTGGAAGTCTTAAAGTTTTCTTAGTCTTTCTGTGATTGTGATAGCTTTGTGTTCGCTTTCTAAGGATTATTTGGATTACCATGGAAGGAGCCGATGATAACCAGGTTGTATATTTCCATGTTATTCCATAGTTAAAAGACTTAGGTCTTCAAAATTTTGTCCGTGTCGCATGTTCCAATTTCTGACCCCGAATCTGGGATGTGTGTTAACAACGAAATATGCCAGATTGATTGCCTTCCTTTAACCCCAACAGGCGATCGGCAGATATAAAATAAGGTGTTGGCTACATGGTGTTTAACACAAAAATCGGCTGACATCGTTCTCCGTATGATCCGAGTTGGTGACGTCACACCTGAGTTGTCTTGGATTTTTATGTGAAGAAAATGTTTCATTAATTCACGCATCTGATTCTGGGTGCTGTGTACTGTATTGGTACCAGAAAAACCTTGGAATTTGTAAGTTTTGCGTGTTATCACGATCTGTTTGCAATGATCGGTGGTTTCAAAATTCTTGATTTAGATGTGTGGTCTGCGGTTTTACCGTGTGCTACAGCAGTTTGTTTACATTTTGTTGTTTCTTCACATATTGTTTTGGCCTTCGTTAGGAGTATAATTTATATTGATTAGTAAATATACCCCAAATGCTATGCGATATGGTTCCTGGTTCCGTTTATACATCCTTGAGGATCAGTTTATGGGTGTATCTTGCCCACTTCATTCTTGTCGTCATAATCAATGCTTGCCCTGTAGGTGGGGCTTAGAATACACCTTCCATATCCTCTGTGTGTCGTAAGAGGCGACTAATGGAGGTAAGGGTGAGGTAACCCTGATAGAAACCTCGAGTGCTGAAGACGGAGGTTCCAGGCCGCACGGCGCACTCTAATAAACCATGGATCCACGCACTTAACGCATATGATCATGTCGATAGTCACTTACAGGACTGGCGGTATGATCAGCGAACGAAAAGAAGAAGAAGATAATCAATGCAATCTTTGCTGTAACATTGAGGGGTGTGGTGCGGGAGGGTTAACATTTAATTTATGATCAAATTATTTGAAAATTATTTGTCTGCCTTCCATTCCTGTTTCGTTCCGCTTGCTTATTGTAGGTTTGTGCTTATTTATAGGCCAAGTGAGCCCCACCATCATGTGATGAGTGCCATAAGTTTGTGAGGGTTCTGTTTAAGGACCATGTCTGCTTTAGATGTACAAATTGTAATCTTGATAATAGGTGTAACATTTGTGCAGTGTGGTCGTCCAATATGATGGTCAAGTTCCTTGCCAGATGGACTTGGCAGGGTCTGACGCGGGGTCAGGCAGTCCGAAAGTAAATCGTGGAACGTCTGTTTCGGCCCGGGGGGGGGGGGGGCGCTCCACGTCTGTAACCAGACGTTGCGGAGATGGCACCGCCGGCGCAGTTTGGACCTGCTATGCAAGGCTTCTTGCATAGCGCCCTGCCTACGCTGGTGTCATCCCTGCTCCCAAAAGTTGTAGGGCAGTCTCTTCCCGTGCTTGGTACGGACCCTGACAGGGTTCTCGACTGGCCACCGAGGGAGCCGTCTTGTACGGCTCCCTGGCAGTCCCGGCGGGCTCCGTCCTGATGAGTTCTGTCTCGCTGCAGCCACCTCTGGGTGGTCCAGTAGCGGTGGCCGATCCGTCAGGCATGGGAGCCGTCCACCAGGACTGCTCCAGTGTTTCCTCGTCTGGTGACGACTCTTCGGAGTCCGAAGACGAGGAGGCCATGGAGGAGAGATTGCTGCGGCGTGAGATGCGGCAAGTGGAGAGTATGGAGGTCGATTCCGTCGTGGACGGAACCGCCTTCCATCTGTCTGGCTTGGCGCAAGCCAGGACAGCGGCTCCACCCGTGGTTGAGGCCACTCCGGTACCGGGCACCGGTCCCGTGATGGTTGGTTTGCCGCCACAGTGATGGGTGTGGCTGGCCAGGCGTATTATACACCTATCTCATGCGGACCTACTCCATAGACTGGTGTTTTCCATGGCGTGGCGGCGGAACGGTATGGTACCGGAGTTCCTGGCATATCAGCAATGGCTCCTAGCTGGGAGGCCATTGCTGGTAGGGCCGTGAGCACGTCAACGGGTGACGTGTCCACGGGAGTGTCCTCTTCGGAGACAGACTGGTCGGAGGCTCTGGCTTGGCTAGCCAGGGTGGACCCATCTATGGTTTCGACCACGGCCGAAGAGGATGCACCCTGTCCATCGGTGGCATCGATTAGGACGGGGATCTTGCCCGCAGCCCGGATCCAGTCTATTGGACTGGATCCAAGGTTTATGGGTTTGTTGGATGCTATTTATAGCAAACAGCTCCTGACCAAGGGACAGCTTCCTGCGGCCTCCAGGGAGGTGCGGGTGAGGTGGCGTATCCCATGGTAGGAATACAACAGATATGGTGTTGTTCCAGCGGTCACTGAGGATGATCACTGGATGCTCGGTGTCCAGAGTGCTGGAGCGGGTGGCCCCGCCCCGGCGCTGGTGGACAAGTCCCAGGTGCACCATGACGAAGTCCTGTCCCTATGCGATGAAGGGGTGAGGGCAGCAATGAGTGCTGTCAATCACTCTTATCGCCTTCTTCAGTCGGTGTGGGCTGAAGCGGGGCCAGGCCACCCTGTGCCACCTGTGGCACTATCGTGTGTCAATGACGGCCTTGTGCTGTCTATGGACGCATTGGCAAGGGTGCAAGCACGAGAGATGAAGTCTAGGGGGCAGATGTTCCTTGACCATATGCGTCCGGCTACTGCCGTCAGGGAGCGTCTTCTTGGGACGCCCCTTACTGGCCCTAGCATCTTTGGTGGCCAAGCGCGGGCCATCTTAGAAGACACTGCCAGCATCGCGCAGAATCGGTTATTGGTGAATCTGCAGCTGGAACTAGTGTGACAGGTGCACACACTAGGGGCTGTAGCCAAGCCACTAACCGGGCAACCTTCTAAGAAGCAGAAATAGCATAAAAGCAAGAAGAAAGCCAAGCCTAGTGCTGCTTCTGCTTCTACTGGGTCTTCTCAGCCGCCTCCGGCGAAGAAGGCCAAGAAGGTTGTGGAGGCTCCTACCACCCCAATGTTGCATCTTAATCACCCGAGAGGCGGGAAGGGTAAGTCCTCGAAGGGTGGAAAGAAGGGAGCGGATTGTACCTTAGGGTACGAGGGCTCCCTTCATATCTGCCTGGACCGCACCTGTGCGACAGGAACAGCGGTGCCAGTTAGACCAGTCAGGCCAAGACCAAAATGGTTCTCTCTCTTGTCAAGAGAAGGGCGGGGGGGAGGGAGCGGATCGCGAGCCAGTCACTGGCATTAGGCGTCAATGCGTCTGGGTGGAAGGCTCATGCTTTTCGTTGAAGCTTGGTGAGGTGTGACGTCAGACAGTCTGGTCCTGGGATGGTTATCCCAGGGGTACATGCCGGAGTGGTGGGATTTTCCACCACAAAATGTGTCTGGCACTTGTCTGGACACCCGTCCCAAGGGAACCAGGCAAGTTAGAAGCCATTCAAAATGAAGTGTCAGGTTTGCTTCTGAATGGAGCAATAAAACCAGCAAATTAGAGCACTCCAGGCTTCTATTCAAACATGTTCCTTGTCCCCAAGAGCACATGGGGGGGGGGGGGGGTGGAGACCCGTACTCAATCTCAGGCCATTAAATTGGTTTATCCATACGCCTCGGTTTCAGATGGAAACTCGGAGGTCGGTAATGGCAGGATTGAGGAAGGGAATGTGGTGTATATCGATCGATCTGAAAGATGCCTATTTCCACATTCCAATGAACAGGAGTTGTCACAGGTTTCTGAGATTTGCATTTCAGAATCAAGTGTGGGACTTTGTAGTCCTCCCATTTGGCCTGTTGACAGCTCCACCGGTTTTCACCAGAGTGGTCCTTGCGGTGACAGCGTTTCTCAGAAGAGAGAACGTGGCGCTTCACACCTACATAGACGATTAGCTTATCAAGGCAGACACGCCAGCCAAGTTAGAGGTGGATACTACTCTGACTCTGAAGTTACTTTCAGATCTAGGCTGGATAGTCAACAAGGAGAAATCCGAGTTGACACCCACTCAGCAGTTCATTTATTTAGGAATGCGATTCCATCTCGAGGAGGGCAGGGTTTACCCATCAGAGCCCAGAGTGGTGTCTCTGTTAGCCATCCTCAAGAGATTTGATTGGTAAACCACATTCAGGCAAGGCGGTTTCTTCAGATACTGAGCGTGATGGTCTCCATGGAGCCGGTAATCCTGTACGCTGCTCTGATGCGAAGACCTATCCAGTTGTATCTGATGTCTCTGTGGAAACAGAGAACAGAGCCCCTGTCAAAGCTGGTGCCAGTTTTGGAGCCATTAATGTCGCATCTTGTATGGTGGAAAAAGCATCGGAATCTCCTAGTAGGGGTTTCGCTGCACCTACCCCACTCCAGCTGTCCGTGTACACGGATGCATCGCTGGAAGGATGGGGGGGGGGGCCTGCCTGGGAGAACACCAGGTCTCGGGCACATGAACTCTCCAAGAGAGCCAGCTGCATATCAATCTGTTGGAAATGATGGCAGTGGAACTGGCATTGGAAAAGTTTCTTCCAAAAGTCAGGGGCAAGGCGATATTGATACGGTCGGACAACTCGACGGTAGTAGCATACATAAATCGCCGAGGTGGGACCAAGTCACCCACACTTTGTATGTGTGGCACTTGATTCAATGGTGCAGGAATTACTCAGTTGTTTTGAAAGCAGCTCACATTCCTGGTCGATTGAACATTCTGGCGGATGCTTTGTCTCGGAGACAGAGAATTCTGCCAACAGAATGGTCTCTCAACCCTCCAGTTCTTCACAGAATCTTCGAGCATTGGCGGAGAGCTGTACAAACTGCTAACTTTTGCCTACTATAGACTGACAACCTATCTTTGTTGTATCACAAATCTCAAGACAGATCTTAGGACAGACAGGCTGGTTGATAAGTGGTGCATAGTTCACTTACTTTGACGCTCAGTGACAGTGCTTATGACTCCGTTGATGACAGTCTTAATGGCAGATTCACCATCAGTCAATAATTAGTTGATAACACAGAAGACTTCATTAAACATTATTAATCTTTTACTCGCTGAGAATTATTTGTCCATGATACACTAGTTTAATCATCTATTAATACAGTTAACTAGATAATAAGTTTCATTTGAACAATAATAACTGAACTTATAAAAATAAGACTTTAAATACTGACTTTGACTATATAAATCAAATATTAAACTATGACGCTTACTCCCTAACTAAAGGTATGCTAGCAATCTTATTCTATTTGTTGTGGTCTTATTTTTGTGACCGAACCGCACAGCCTGACTGGTCTTCTGACCACACCTAGTTCCCTGAATATGCTGAAAAAGCTGACATTTATACTGGTTTCTTGTTGACGTTTCCAGGATAAAATACGTTGTTACCCGGGAATATTTCTACAACAAGAAACCGGCATAACATATCGCTTCATGGAAATAATCTTAAATCCAAATATGAAAACTTATTCTTTCATATGTTCTGAGCTTGATGTACTAAGGTTATAAAATTGGATTGTTATTAACCATTTTAATGCTGAATTGTGTTAGTTCACAGTCTTCAGTTTTTCTAACATGCTAACTGATGTTTATTTTGAAAACAATGTTGTCGTACGCCGTTGATGTCTATGACACCAACAACTTCAACAATACTGTCTTCAGTATGAAAATCAGTTTTACTTGAGCCAATAGTAGATTCGCATAAAATTCCTACATTTGACTTTAGCGCTATAATGGTTAATTTGACAAATGCTTATCGGCGCACTTAGTAAGTTCTAGCTTGGCTAGGCTTTTGGGCTTATGGAGTTACTTATATAATTCCATAGTATGTACCAGCCTATTCTGCATAATATTGGAAATCAAATACATTTCAACCTGCTTGAACAACCACCTACCCTTTGGACCAATAGCAGGGTGGTTCCTTAAGACAGTGACATTTTGACCACCTGTATTAACGAACCCCCATCTCTTGGCTCCAAGCAAACCATTCTATAGCAGGTCCCTTCTTATAAGAGACTCTGTCTTGTTAGTGGCTAATTTATGTGCCCATAGGTGGTCCCTCAAGACAGGTTATATGTATATAATTTCCACCCTGTGATACAGTTACCCGAGATTCCGAACATAATCTCCCAGGCCAAGGGACGTTTCCTACACGAGTGTCCCGAAATGTTCAAATGGACTGCGTGGATGTTATCAAACAATGTTCCACGTCGGAAGGTTTTTCTTGACAAGCTGCGAAATTTATCGTAGCTGCGAGAAGGATGTCAACCTTCAAGTCATATAACAACAAGGTTAACAGATTTGCAGACTGATGTGAAGGAAAGGGTATTGATGCCTTTCAATCCACTATTCAGCAAATAGCAGACTTTCTCTGTGAGCTGTTCTTTGCAGGACTAGCTCCTGTCACAATTGCTGGATACAAGTCAGCTTCGGCATCAGTTATCCCTTGTCTAGCCAACAGGGATAGTCCAGAGGTGGCCCAGTTAAATGTGATGGTGAAGGGAATGAGCAATCTCCGACCGGCAACCGGTAGTCATTCCAGCCTGGAGTCTATCTTTAGTGCTTAATGTACTGGCCAAGCACCCTTTCGAACCGTTGCGTTCGGCTAGTCTAAAGCATTTGACTCTAAAGGCGGTCTTTCTATTGGCAGCTTCCTCAGCTAGAAGACACAGTGAGATCCATGCACTTTCAGCAGAGAGGGGCCGATTTATTGTCTCCGGAGAGGGTCTGCGTCTACTGCCAAGAGCAGAGTTTATGTCAAAGAATCAATCTTTGAAATATCCCGGCAAACCGATCATTATACCGAAACTAACTAGGTTTGATCGTGATGCCAGTGTCTGGTGCCCAGTCCGTGCTTTGACTAAGTACAAAAGACGGACAGACTTGTTACGGTCGAATGATAGACATTTGTGGATCTGCCATAAGAAGCCATATGGCGCCGCATCCATGGATTCTATCTCTCGTTGGGTAGTCGAATGCATTCAGACTACCCATGAGATTGCGACTGGGAACCAGGTGCAATGCACAAGGGCACACAATGTTAGAGGAATAGCCGCCTCGACCGCCCTTTACAATGGTGTTCCATTAGAGGACATCATGGCCGTTGCACAATGGCACTGTGAGTCCTCTTTCAGGGATTACTATATGAGGGATGTGTCAGACTGCCAATCCATTCGCTTTATCTGTTTTGAAACGATAGTTAAACGACCACACTGCTCTTCTCCCCTTTTTTGGCATTTGTAAGAAAGAATTAAGCAGACATAGTCAAGCGAGAGAATATGAACCAGATTGTGTCACTGATGGCCGGACAAGTGAATGGTGGGAGGCTCCATGTCTGGAATCCAAATATCATGAGGTAATTCAAGATTGAGAGTGTTTTGTATTATATCTATATATCATGTTCATTCATCTTATATATTCATGCTCATTCCCAGGCTGATATATGCAAAGAGCAGTTAACCCTCTTGGCATATTTGTGTTTCAGGCGAGATGCATGTTTGTGAGTTCCCTCCCTTTTCTTAGGAGAAAAAAAAGGGGGGGGGGCCTAGTGATGCGAATGTGATTCGGTCCCTTTAACTTGATGGGCCTTTTAGGTCTCCATTTGTCATGTTTAAGTCTAAGCTCTTTCTTCAAGGGGCAGAAGTAGCAATTGATGGCTTGCCCCTTCCCACCAGGTTACTGTCTAAATCTGGTGTATATCAGAAGTAATAGAATGGTGAGTATTGATCGAAGGAGAATGAAAGAAATTTCAATTTCCATTTCTCCGAGATCTAACAATGCTCACCATTCTATTATGGACCCAGCCTCCCAGCCCCACGGAGGCAAGCCATGGGTATCTCTTGTTTGGTGGCTATGCAAACAATATGAGCTCCATGGCAAACGGGTACTCGGCAGTTGGGAGCCGAGTACCCGGTTCCAGGAGCCTGTAAAGCTTACTAAGTCTATAGTCCTAGGGCCCAGCTATCCAGGATAGCTTGTATCAGAAGTAATAGAATGGTGAGTATTGTTAGATCTCGGAGAAAGGGAAATTGATATTTCCTTCAGTTTCAGGCATTTGCGTCCATTTTTTAGGGAGTTATGTCCCCTTTCGACTTATGAAATACAAACAAATGAGCTTTAAAGACTTTTTCGTTCTCCTTCACCATATATAACTGAAACTTAGTTTATTGCTTTGTTATGAGAAGTTACAGATCATGTTCGTGTTTCAGCTGCTTCTGTTAATTTTTAATGGAGTTTTTGACTGCCAATCTCTAAAGATCTATATCACCAGGTAGGGGACATGTATTGCAAAGCAATACTTACAGAATGCTTGTTTATTTAAAGTAGGTCAGCCTGATCTACTTTTCATGTATTTACTGAACATCATAGGATAATCTTTTTTGTCCTTAGTTTAAGTTTTTTGTATGCAGTAATCAAACTTGTTTTAGAGATGCTTTGTTGCCTAAAGGTGTGCCACATTTTTACGGTTCACTCAACATCAGAGAAAATTCTTGTCCTACGTGACTCAAGTTTCAAACATTTTTTTATACAGTAGCCAAGCTTAGTGTATGGATGCATCTTGAGGTAATGGGATGTCATGTATTAAAAAATAGATCACTGTGACTTACTTTTCACAGTTCAATGAACATCATAGGAATCCAATCTGTCTGTCACGCATATGCCATCATAGTCAAATATGTCACAGGTATGCTGACGCGGCAATTAAAATATGTCATGAATGGCATATCTAAGTCTGTCAGGAACTCTTCATAGTCTGTCATGTGTAATAATTGTAAGTTTTTACTACTTAGTAACCATTCTGTTGAATATTTTGAACCTAATTTGACTGGGCGTTGCTTCTGCTCGTAGGCAGCAAGAGCCCCCTTTCAAATTGTATAGTTTTCTGGAAATTGAGTTCAGTGTTCGATCGATCCCAGCACGGGTAAATTGTGGGTGGAGTTTAGCTAGAGATGAGCGAGGCATCACTAAAATTGGATTCATCCATTGTTGTCCATTCAGCAGCCTTCCACCTATGATCACCAAATGATGATCTTTTGTGAGTCGTGCAATGTTACACCTATGATCACCAAACTTTGCTAGGTGTGTGAGATGTATTAGAAGTGCGATCTTTCATGGGTCATGCAATGTTACACCTATGATCACCAAACTTTGCTAGGTGTGTGAGCTGTATCAGAAGTGCCACCTTTCATGGGTCATGCAATGTTACACCTATGATCACCAAACTTTGCTAGGTGTGTGAGATGTATCAGAAGTGCCATCTTTTATTGGTCGTGCAATGTTACACCTATGATCACCAAACTTTGCTAGGTGTGTGAGATGTATCAGAAGTGCCATCTTTCATGGGTCATGCAATGTTACACCTATGATCACCAAACTTTGCTAGGTGTGTGAGATGTATCAGAAGTGCCACCTTTCATGGGTCGTGCAGTGTTACACCTATGATCACCAAACTTTTCTAGGTGTGTGAGACGTATCAGAAGTGTCATCTTTCATGTGTCGTGCTGTTTCTGTTACAGAAAAACCTAGTTCAATATAGTGCATCACGAAAATTATAGTTTCCTTCTTAGAACCAATAATGAACATTCAGCTAGTAGATTTTCCTTATTTCCGTCTATTTATACCAGATATGTTGAAATCACTGAAATTAAATCATCACCATCATCATCATCATCATCACAACCACCATCATCATCAATACCACCAGATCATCATCATCATCACCATCATCATCATCATCATCAATACCACCAGATCATCATCATCATCACAACCACCACCACCATCATCAGCATCATCATCAACACCAGATTATCATCATCATCACAACCACCACCATCATCATCATCATCATCAATACCACCAGATTATCATCATGATCATCATCATCATCACCACCACAACCACTACCACCACCATTATCATCATCCTCATCACAGCCACCACCACCACCATCATCATCATCATCATCATCATCATCATCATCACCACAACCACCATTATCATCATCCTCATCACAACCACCACCATTATCATCATCATCATCATCATCATCACAACCACCATTGTCATCATCATCACCATCCTCACTACCATCATGAATACCATCATTTGGCTGTTTGTTTTAGCACAAATCAAGTCACGTGCTGGAAAACAGATTATAACTGTTCCATTATCCGTTCCCGATGAGGCATTGAAAGGAACAGAATCATGTCGCATAACAGCAATAGGTCTGTACCAGATTATACTGTGCCCACACCCCCCCACCCCCCACACACACACACACACCCCGGCCAGACACACTCCACCCCCACCAAGTTTAGTTGACTTTTTGCCATTTGTCCTGAAAATCAAAGCAGTTCTTCATGGCACCCTGAATAGCCTTCCAACCGAAGTTTCTCAAGATTAAGCATTACTACTCTGATGGCAATATTCTATCTTTTACTGTCACTGTCAATAGCGAATAAACTGGTGTACATTTTTCAACAATTTTGGTCTTCAACCAAATTTGTTGAAAAATGAACACCAGTTAATCTTTTAACTTAATTTGTAAATTTAAAATATTAACATCAGAGTGGTTAATACAGCAGAAATTTGTTTTTCCCACCAAACATTTCTTTACTTTTTCGATGGCCATCCCCTTTGATTATTTGACCACAAAATTGATCCTTTCATTTGGACCAAAGCTATCGCAGTGGACACACGCAGACAGACAAATACAGATGCACACACGCACACACAATTCATGAATCCATTTCCTCACTCAATCATATGACATCATAATCAACTACATGACGTGTATGCTGACATCATAAGTATGACATCATGAATGATTCAATATCGCCCGTCTTTAATGCTTAATAATCCGACACATTGTACGAATTGTATGTCTTTGTTATTTAATAAACATGCTTTAAAATATCTTGAAACTAATTTGACTGGGCGCTGTTGCTGCCATGATTTCAAAATATTTAACAGGTTACATGTATAGTTCTCTGGAAATTGATAGTCTGGGAGTTCAGAGATCGATCGATCCCAACACAGACATGGTGTGGGTGGAGTTTAGAGATGTGCGGGGCATAGCTAAAAGTGGAAAGGTCCATTATTTCGTGACATTTTTTAATGAGACTGCAGTCCAGCTAAAAATAACTTTAAATGTTTCCAAAGGAACATTTCTTAATAACTAACATGTTTCTGTTTTTGTGTTCAAAACACATTAACCTATTTATGAGCTGTACTGTAACTGGTGTCAATGATTTCATTACTCCTCAATGACCCATCAGTGAAGTCACATGACCTAATGCTGTGATTAGTATAGAATATGTAATGTGTGTACAATGAAGGGATCCAATCTGTCACTCAAGTATCTGACATCATATTCAGTTACGTCACATGTAGTATGATGTCACACTACATTGCAACATTGTCTAGCTTCGTCATGAACATTTAAAAGTCCAAGTGTATGAATTGTATGTCTACTATTTAACCCTGTAATCTTTGAATTTGTTCAAGAAGATTTCAATTTTCTCATAGAAAATGTCCATTTGCAGACCAATAGAAGACTATTTAAAAAAATTTACAACTGGAATGACTGGGAGTTGTGGCATGCTCCTGTAATCTAGCTACTTGGAAGCTTGGATTGGTTGTTACTTTTTTCCAGCAGATGTGTTAGGGTTGACGAAGTGTCATGATTTCGTTTCGGCAAAATTTGCTCATATTTGCCCACGTTATCTTCCCTGAAAAGCTAAAAAATTTTAAAGATTTCTTGTCCGTCCCATATCTCTAAGAGTTTTGAACCCACACTCACAACTTTTTTCAGCAGATGTGTTAGGGATGGACAAAGTGTCATGATTTCATTTCGGCAAAATCTGCCTATATTCACCAGAGTTATCTCCCTTGAAAAGCTAAAATTTGTCAAAATTTTCTTGTCTGGACCAGATCTCGAACAGTTTTGAACCTTTTTGGCCAATTTTTAGAAACGTCTGAAAATCTTCTCCGAATCCACTTGGAGAAACGAATCAAACCTCATGAAACATCATCATCAGGGGCAACAGCTGAACCTAGTTTGTTCAAGGGAACTTTATTGTCCAAATGTATCAGGCGCTATCTTGGATGACCTAGTTTTCCTGAAATCAACTTATTTTCCAGTACACTAAACAGATCAGGTTGAAATTTGAGAGATATGATTAGGGACTAAGTGCCATTAAAGTTTGGCTATGGAAACTTGATATGTTAAAAAACGTGGCCACCATGGATCAATCAAAATATTGCGTGTTAATGGCAGCCATCTTAGATTTTTGCAAATTTTCCAAGAAAATCATATAAAAGAGTACTTAACCACTGAGCAAATTTTAATAAAACTTTGCCAAACCTTCACAGAAATTAGATTGGTAAATCTTTCCAGTGGTCATCTCATTTTGTTCAGTTGTGCCAGTGGACAATAATTCCAGGTGAGCGATACAGGCCCGTTGAACCTCTTATTTTATTTTATTTTGTAAAATTACAAAACTTAAGATAATTGAGCTTTAAAAGACTTTTTTCTGCTAATTTTTAATAAGTTGGTATCGTCTCCCCTCCAGGAAATTACCGCTGTTTGTTGTCCCGGACTCCAATTGGGTAACCCGAAAGTCGGAATCTGAAACGACACTAAAACTGCGGTTAGGTTTACTTTCTTCCCCCTTTTATAAGACACATGTCTGTGTGTCATCGTTAATATAAACTAAAGCTATGAGTGTGACTTGGTATAGTGGTAACATGCCACCCAAACCAAGGGATTACTCTAACTAATAAATTGATGCCTGGCCTAGAATGTTTTAGCGGCACAATGCCACCAAACGCAGAGACTACTAAAGGTTTACTACTATTTACACTGTACATATCCACATTTGCTGAAATAATGGTGTAAGAAGGCATGTACAAATACATGCACTCTTAAACGTTTCTTACAAATATCTACAATGTGTTATTTACAGTATACAAACCCAACTTTAGAAAAGCTAGGTTACAAAATGACCAAAGCGTGATGGACATCGAGTTCTACGACCAGCTCTAGTAGTCTGAGATGGAATGGCCTCTTGAACTGTCATGCTCTGGTGAGGGGCACCTTCAGCAATGTCATCTACAGTAATATGCTCATCAACAGAGTCATTGGGAGACACTTGTCCACCATCAATGGGACTATGATGTACTTGGGCACCATTATCATTATCCAAACTGATCGGTTGGGAATCTTCTACCATGCGATCGCTATTCCCAGACAAGCTATTCTCATCCAGAGGTAATCTAACTGGCACCCAAACCCCATTGCCAGTAGCGGGTATCATACCACCACCGGAAACAGAGGGCTCATGAACCGGTTCACCCTCCTGCCTGTGACCTGTCATTGCTGTAATCTCTTTATCATGCTGTCTATCATCTGTCATTGTCGTAGTTTCTTTGAAATGACTACCGCATTCCTTCAACCTGTCAAAATGGACAACTAATTTCTTACGACCCCCTTCCTGCTTAATTCTGAATGTATTATTTGCTAGATTCTTCACAATTAAAAATGGACCCGACCAGAATCTAGATAGTTTCCTGGCACACACCCTCTTTACCACTGGAGTGTGGAGCATTACTCGGTCTCCTACAACAAGTGAGGGACCTGATGTTCTGTGGTCATAGTTCGCTTTCTGTCTTCGTTGTGGTATTCTGGGAAAATAGATCAATAGGGCTGTAACGATTCACCGATATATCGGTGAATTGCAATAGGCATGCTCATGATGCGCATATCGTATCATGACCTGTCGTATCGATACACACACGATACAAGAAAATATGCCTATGGCATCCTTCATGCGTTAACATTGTCAGGTAAGCTATAGCTAAAGTTATGCACAAGTGCACCATTTTCACTAAATTTCATCTAAATATGTTAATTATTTGTTTATCTGCAATGAGAGATGGAGAGTGGCATAAAATTGACAGATTCAGATGAGACTTAGTGAAAAAATAACGTATTGTATCATGTATCATATGGCGACCGGTGTATCATGATACATATCATATCGTGGCAAAACATATCGTTACAGCCCTATAGATCAAAGGAGTAGTCTAACCATTCCATTAGCTTGGTCACATAGTCAGTAATGCCTGAAAATACCTCCGAAGTACCGCCATGCATTACGTCAATTTGGAGAGCCATCTCATTGCCATGCATTAGGTAATACGGAGTGAATTTTGTACTGCTGTTGACACTAGAATGATAGGCCAACAAGACTGTGGGCAACAGCTCATCCCAATCACGCTGATTGTCAGACACCATCATCTTGAGCATTGAACACAACGACGAGTAGAATTGCTCTACAAGTCCATCAGATTGTTGGTGATCTGGTGTAGTGTGAGTTTTACTTATGCCAAGTAACCTATTCACCTCTTTAAAAAGATCTGACTCCAACTCTCTGCCTTGATCTGTATGTACACGTCCTGGAGCTCCATATCTGCAAATGAATTCATCCACTAACACTCTAGCAACAGTCTGCTTTGTGATCTTTGATTGCGATTGCTTCAGGCCAGCAGGTAAAATAGTCAGATATAACCATCACATACCTGTTTCCACTGTTAGATGTAGGTAGACCACCCAGTAAATCAATAGCTATCCATTCCCTAGGTCAGGCAAGTAACTCAGTCACTAATGGAGCCCCAGGTTTCTGAATAGGATTCTTCCCCTGAATGCATTTTGGACACTGCTGACACCACTGCAATACATCTCAAGCACAGTCAATCCAATAAAATCTTCTGTTCACCTTAGAAAGGGTTTTCTCTATGCCTAGATGGCCGCCTATTGAGCTTCTAAAATATTGCAAGCATTTGACTTTGGTACAACCAACTGCAGCCATTGTTGTTTGCTGGCTCTATCCTCCCATCGTCTAAACAAAAGTCTATCCTGCACCACAAGCTTGTTCCATTAATTCCATAAGGCTCTGGAGAATCTGAGCAGATTGCTAGTTTTGTACGCTCTTTGTGTTTCGCTTTCAATGACAGAATATAAGAAATTGCCTCGTCAGCCTGCTGCTCTGTCATACCCAATGTATCTAAATCAAAGTAGCGGCTACATGCCACCACCAATTTAGATTTCTCAGTAGTAATAACTTTATTGTTAGGCAACCTGGACATTGCATCTGTGTTAGTGTGCAATGACCCTTCTCTGTGTCTAATGGAAAAATCATATACACTTAATTCTATTGACCACCATTCCCTCCCTGTAGGATCATTCCCAGGTTTTTTGCTACAGATGTTCAGGAGAGGTTTGTGGTCAGTTACTACCTCAAATCTTGGCCCACATAAAAAAGGTTGGAAATGGCGAATTGCCCACACTGCTGCCCAGAATTCCTTGTCATATGTACACCACTTACATTCAGATTTAGTTAGTGTTGCTGGCATAAGAAATGGGCTGTGCCAGTATCGCACCCACTGATGAAT
>JAVVLW010004304.1:0-49685 GCA_034401795.1 Chaetoderma sp. LZ-2023a | reverse complement strand
GCTGTGTGAGAATGCAATTCAAGTGAAACAGATTCTGTTGCAATGGACCTTTCCATTTTAGCTATGCCCCGCCCATCTCTAGCTAAGCTTCACCCACACCTCGCTCGTGGTGGGATCGATTGATCTCTGAACATCCCGACTATCAATTTCCAGAAAACTGTACAGGTAAGCTGTTGAATATTTTGAAACTAATTTAACTGGTTGCTGTTGCTGCCTATGGCAGCAACAGGACCGAGTTAAATTATTTTCAAAATATTCAACAGCATGTTTATTAAATAGTAGAGACATACAATTCTTACAAAGTGTCGGACTTTTAAGAGTTAAAGACTCTGAAACAGTTGAAGTATAGAATCATTTATGACGTAATGATTATGACGTCATCCCACACAGCGCATAGCTAATTATGACGTCATATGACGTCATTAACCTGGAAAGGTCCATTAGCGGTGGAATGACCATCATTTTCTCACTCAGTTCCTTTTGTATATCGTGAGTACCAGTGATCCAACATTACACGAATGCATGCTATATACCACACCATTTAAGACTCTGTAGCTCGCAGGGGTATGTGCTGGTCCGCCATGACGTGCCCATCCATCGCGCCGCAATTGCACGACAAACTGGAAGACTGATTAGCTGCAGAACTCGGGGTTCTGCAACGAAGTCACTAGGTAGTTTAATATGAACTAGTATACCCCTAACGCACGCACGCACGCACGCACGCACGCACGCACGCACGCACGCACGCACGCACGTACGCACGCACGCACGCACGCACGCACGCACGCACGCGCACACACACACACAAAGAAAATATTGTTGTTGCGAGAGGAAAGTGCCTCGCGCGGGCCCTCCATCACAGGGAAATGCATTCAACGCTGAAGCGAAGGAAAAGAGCTGGCAAAAAAGGGCCACTCTTTTACAAACAGAAAATGCTAAGTACTGAAAATCCTAGTGAAGCTACAGTTAAGGCGATGCACACTGGTTTACGTGAAGACGGGACGTACGATTTCTGAAGAATTCCCAGGTCACCGTCTTATGTAGTTCCAAAGTTGCTGCATTGGTAGTTGCCGCTTTATTTATGCGGGCCTTCTGCTACATCCTAACCTACCATTTAGGTGTTAGTAACGAAAACAAGCTGTGGCCGCAAGTGACAGGGATTACTACCTAACTTCTAGATATGTTCATCCATTGGGCGTAGATGCTCAGCTTCCCGTGGGTCGCCCCGCATAGCATCTATCTCCAAGGACAGCGTGCGTACATGTCACGGAACAAAGCCCCGAATCAAATAATTATCCGGTCACCAAGTTCCGCAACCACATATAACATCACCAGACGAGTTTCACAGTTCACACAAGCAATTTTAAATACTGACATGTCATTATGGTGGGGATGGAGAGACGGATATCCATCGTGAGCGTCCTTCCCGTGAGGGCGTGGTGAGCTCCAATGCTTCATCCAGACACTGCAATGAATTACATGGAGATCCACATCTCGTCTATCACCGTGTGCTACGGAGATATACATTTGACCTGACGTTAGGGTTATTTTCCAAGATGCCAAGAGATGCACTGTAGGCCGGTATCACAACATATAAATTAGTATTATTATTATTTCGCAGTGCTTCCTACTTTGGCAGGGGAATCTACTAATAAGTATCCGAAGACAAAAGGGGGCGTGTATGTAAATCGGCACTTTAACTATCACCGCACGGAAACCTCTGATAGTTTCCCAGGGTCGGATCCGGTCGACGTGTCGATTGTCAATTCATTCATTTGTCACTTGGCCAATTTTACACAACCTTGCCGGAAAAGAGGCGTACACTATGCGTCTCTAATGAAGAAATTGTCCCTAACTGCTTTAAATCTATCCTATCGAGCTGAATAGCCAGGTTTAGTCGGTTACATGTCAAGCTCAAACAATTAGAGCATGATCAGCGACGGCAGTGTAAAATTGATGCTGGCAGGAATAGTGATGCCGATATAATGTTGCTGTATAGTATTTCCTAGCATACTGCGTTCTAGAGTTTCTATAGATAAACAAAACATATGAACTTGATGGCTACTTGCTATATGCACAACTAGCCAAAACACAAACTAATGGATACGAAAATAATAATATGATGATTAGAAAATATCACAGGTCAGTAGACCTTACGATGCGGCTAATTTAGAGCGGCACAGTAAACAAGGATAATATTCACAGTATGAAACAGAAATTATAAGAATGCGGTCCTAGGACTGGTACGGTACCTATCACTCATCAGGACCTTTATACGGAAATAATTAAACGTTTTATAACTAAATGTACAATAGTATAGCTACTTGAGTACGTATTGGTCATCGATACAGAACAAGTTTACTAGTTACTGAAATTGAGGTGAATTACACATATAGCGTGAGATGATGCATTCTCAGTGCTGGAAAGATTTCTGCGGGAAGACATCAGCAGGCAGGTCTCCGCAAGCAGGTCTCCCCAGGCTGACTTCTCCAGGAAGGTAGGACACGGTACATTCTCAGGACAGGCAATGGAACAGTTCAAGAATGTTCTTATAGCTGATACATAATCACAGCAGAAGTTGCAAAGTTTTCCGTACAGCGTCGGAGATATGAAAGTTAAGAGTAACCCATTAACAGCGAGGGTTACTTATATAATAACAATGCATGTACATTCACTGGCACATGGTGCGGGGTGCGTCGCATAGCTCTTGCGGCGCACCGCGCAAAGTTCACCCAGTTACTTTATCAGGATAAAGCTACTTTATCACACACGACATGCAGTGCGGAAGTTGAGGTCCACTTTTCAGCATGGTTGGCAGATCCGGCGAGTCATCCACCAAGAACCACCATTAGCTCTACATTCCGTAGGATTACATCCTGGGCCCGCACGGCCCGTACGTAGGAAGACTCTCTTAGGAAGGTTCGGATGAAGGAGGTATAACTTTAAATTTAGTATATTATCCTCGGATGGCCGTCCGAGGGTGTACAAAGACTGTGGAAGCCGAGGACTCCTTACCGCCGCGGATGAGCTGAAATCCGAAAGGCACCGGATAAAGTAGGAATCACCGTAGGTTTGCAGTTACACACGTCTATCCCGATGGTCCAGTCGTCCTGCGCGGGCCGGCTTCCACGCCAGCGATGCTCTCGATTCTCGATTTTCACCCCTTTTATACTCTTCGGGACGTCAGAGCTGGGTGCCTCAGCCAATCACCGGCCGAGCACTAGCCAATCAGCGTGCTGCACAGGTGGTGACGTAGTTATCACGTGTACAGTGCACTCTCTATTCTGTTTAATATATATACGCGATTAAGACGTCAAGGCAATATTTCAAGTATAATTTAGCGGGGAGCTTCGATGATAACTCGGCCATTTCTCGATTTTAAAACGGTAAAAGTACTGTGATCCTCGTCTCATCCCGGTCCTGATATCTTCCTTGAACGGCGAGAACGGTGCAGTTTAAAGAAACGGTCTCGTTATAACATTGCTTAACCCTTGCCACTCTGATGTCAACAGCAGACGAATTTTTCAGCGGTTATAACTATGAACCTGTTGTTTCTTTTGAAAATAATTTGACTGACAGATCTTGGTGGTTTAGCTACCAGCCATTTTCAGTCAAATTATTTTCAAAATCTTCAGTAGGTCTAGGATTAGGGCAACTTATTTTATATAAATGTTTCCTACCGCTCCAGACATACCGATATGCATTGTTAAGTAGAATTTTCAACATAGCAGCGTGATATCCGAAAGTAATATTGTTGTTCAAAATTACAATTACGTTGATGACGAAATACATGATAAACACATACCCTTTGCTTAATCTCTACATGGACCTGATTAAAGAGGGTGTGTTTTGTAATGAGGAGTAAATAGCGGTATTTTATAAAAATTAAATAAAATAATGTTCCCCTAATTATATTTTGGTATTTTCTTGATATGTTGTTTAGAGATATTATTAGCTCTTTAACCCTCGAATTTGTTCAAGAAATATAAATTTTCTCATAGACAAAGTCCATTTTCAGACCAAGAGAAGCATATTTGTGAAAATTTACCCCTGGAATAACTGGCTCGTTCATCGAGCCAGTCACTCCAATGGTAACATTTCAAAAATGCTATTCTCTTGGTCTGCAAATGGATATTTCTCAAAATCACTGCAGACGCCGTTTTTGGCTGATTTTAGTGTCAAAAGTTTAAATAAATCATAGCAGAAATGAAAGAAATTATGTGGCAATTAGTGATCTGACAAACCCATTCAGGTCCGGGACTATACCGCGTTATGACTTGAGAACTAATCACAACAGAGAGTCACGGATAACATTGTGATGAAGTAATATCTTGGACATGGATTTGCATAGCGGCATATAATCATCATGGTTACTGCGCATATTGAAACAAACACTACATTTTTGGAACATTGCACTCATATTTTATAGCCCGGTGCCACCGGTGTAGGCCCTCCCTCGAACATGCTCGAAAATGCAAACGTATATCGCCGAATTTCGTAACAGGTGCCGGCTGACAAAAGCTTACTTTACACACTCACACTCGCGCGCTCACGCACGCACGCACGCACGCACGCACGCACGCACGCACGCACGCACGCACGCACGCACGCACGCACGCACGCACGCACAAAGCGCGTTCAAACGCTCGAACCGACTCCCGTTTCTCTCACAAAGTCGCTGTCACTGTTTGTCAAACGTGTCATGACCAAATATACTATTTAGTCGAATAATATTGTTTAGGATCATTACACTCGAGTAACAAATGAGAATTGGTGCCTATGATAACTACCACAGGAAAATCCCACCCATTATGCATCAAGGTATAATTATTGTTCTTGATTACTTGTGGTAATGTTGATTACGTTACAATGGCCCTTTCCGGTTTTAGCCATGCCCCGCCCATCTCTAGCAAAGCTCCACCCACACATCGCTCGCGCTGGGATCGATCGATCTCTGAACACCCTGACTATCAATTTCCAAAAAACTACACATTTAAGCTGTTGAATATTTTGAAACCAATTTGACTGGGTGCTGTTTCTGCCCAAGGCAGCAACAGCACCCAGTCAAATTAGTTTCAAAATATTCAACAGCATGTGTATTAAATAGCAAAGAATTACAAACACATACAATTCATACAACGTGTCGGAGTATTTGAGATTTGGTGACGGTCTATATGGCACCCTTTGTGACGTAATGATTGTGATGTCATCATACACGCGCTGAGCTGATTATGACGTCATACGAGGTCAGATGATAGATGGATACTCTGGAAAGGTGAATTATGAAGTGATAGGCCGTGCATCTCTAGCTATGCACAGCCAATTTCTAGTTAATCTAGACAACTGTTTTCCCGCGTGTTGAAATCGATTTATAAATATACTTTAAAACATGACTTCCTAGAATCCCAATTGTTGAAGGTAATCATACTATGTAGGGTGTTGATTATTTTGAAAGTAATTTGACTGGCTACTGTTACTGACTATATGTATAATCTTTACGAAATAATAAATCCATCAAAGACAGACAATAATACACTTGACGGCTATTTAAATGTTCCTAACGGAACTAAATACGTAATTCATTTTGATTGTGAAGTCAGCCTACATGTGCAGTAATTCATTATAACGCCACGCACTTGAGTGACAGATCGGATCCACCAATTATATCACCGCTGTATGGGGTACAAACTTTACGCAGTTTTTCAAACCGCGTGAGCTTTTATCCTGCACATGCAGCTAAAATAGGCCGGGATATCAATCTGTCAGTCAGTCGGTCGGTAGGTTGGAGAGAATATTGCTTTGTTTGTTTGTCAACCTGTCCGATTTTGACGGCTTTTTGACAAAATAACAGAGGTTACAGTTATAGAGGTACGTAATTGATTATATGAAAATACTGTTTATCATCACCTCTTTTCGGTCTCGCTGCAGCACACGACACAAGGACAATGCCGGCTACGAGGAACAAACACCATCGGAACTGCATTTTGATCTTAATAAATAATAAATAAATAATAATAATAGAACATAGAAATCAAATAGTGAATTAAGGAGAGCATTAATCATTCGGGCCATGTTATAAAGTGTGAAAGCTGCTTCGAATATTTGACTTCTGTACAGTAGTGTTGGATCTGCTTGAAAAGATGTGCAAGTGGTACTGAGTAGAATGTGCTTTTCAGAACAAATCTGATTCCAATTGATGGATCAGGGTTGTGTTTAAGAATAAAACAGAGAACACTCTGTTACAGGCAACGGACCTTTCCGGTTTTAGTTATGCCCCGCCCATCTCTATATCTAAGATCCACCCACATCTCGCTCGTGTTGGTATCGATTGATCTCTGAACATCCAAACTATCAATTTCCAAAAAACTACACAGGTATGCCGTTTAATATTTTGAAACTAATTTGACTGGGTGCTGTTGCTGCCGAAGGCAGCAACAGCGCCCAGTCAACTTAGTTTCAAAATATTCAACAACATGTTTATTAAATAGCAAAGAATTACAAAGACATACAATTCATACAACGTTTGAGATTTGATGACGATCTATATGGATCCCTTTGCGACGTAATGGTTGTGACGTCATCATACACGCGCTGAGCTGACTATGACGTCATACGTGGTCAGGTGATGGATGGATACTCTGGAAAGGTGAATTATGGGGACATATGTAAAATGAGAGCCTTAATCATTTGATCCAAGTTACGAAGTGCAAATGCGGTTTCTGATATTTTCCCTCACATCCCATGAATCAGTTCACAGATAAAATAACTGCTGAATGACTGAAAATGGAAGACTTTCTCTCTGCCGCTAGAAGACTGCCGAAAGACCGTCAGCCTTTCCAAAGGAAGCCGTCCATGGGAAAATTCTAAATCCTGCCTCATTGAGAACCGCACCACCATCCCAGAAATTACGTGTAAGTATTCGAATATTCCAGAGGTAAACAGAACTCTTATTTAGGAGTGCATCCATAATGAGTATCCATAAGACCAGTGGATTCACGTATACACAGATGGATCAGCAACAGATGCAGTGAAAGATGGTGGTCAACGAATACACATCAGGCTCGCTAGTTCGGACACACAAGACATTTCCAGATTGACTAGAATCCACTGCACAAATTATATGGAAGAAGTGGAGGCCCTATGCCAAGCATTTTATGCTATGGTGGATCGACACAACATACTTAACTAGTGTCTGTACAAGCTGAAAATTGTCGCCATAGCTTTTTGCAGCTGTCAGAAGAGAAAACAACAGAATATTTGCTGCTGTAGCATAAGATCTTCAGAGTCTCAGGCAAAGCATCTGTCCAACGCAAACAAGCCTCGAATAAAAGCTACATTGATGGATGGAGCAACAAGAAAAAACAGCCTCCTTCGCTCTTCGGTCTGGGAAAATAATTTGATTGAATATGTCATGTGCTGGTGAATGCAAAGAAGAAGAAGAATGTTTGACTTCTCTGTATGGATACATTTAGTGAATTACCCCAGGGTTCTGAGAACCAAAATCATGAGAAAAAAGAACGACCAATAACAGTGTCAGTTAAATCCGAATTAATTTCCCCATACATTGCCTGTGGAAGACCTGATTTGTGACAAGAATATGATATCTTTGGAACCACTTGGAATATCTGACCATGGCATTTTAAACCACACAAAGTAAGAAATCGGATGAGAGTGATATGACATGTGCCATGTATGTTGAATTAATCAGAAAAGTGTTCTATGTCGCATGAACCGTTAAAAATGTGGCGACTGCATATCTCATGAGAATTATGTCATGGTTCAGTTAAGCCAGAATAGAACAGAATCGGCTGATAAATTCATCAGCCCTCAGAAATTGGAAAATTTGATTTGCGTCAAAATAATATAATATCTCTGGAACCAGTTGTAATGTCAGAATTCTGTAAACAGCGTCTGATAGAGAATTGTATTCCGAATCAGATTAGCTGCGATTTGAACGAATCGATCGAGAACTTTGCCATTGACAAGGAAATAACATTTGAATATTTCAATTTGGCGGGTAACTATCTGTAGAGGATAAGGGCAGTGTTTAAATCAGCTAATCTAAAATATAAGAAAATAGAGCGATAATTGCGTCTTTTATCAGTATGTCAATTTCATTTTCATTTTCTGTGGAAGAATTGCTTTGTGATACAGAAATCAGGATATCTCGTGCTTCGAGTTCTGTAAATGTTATTTGATGTCTAACTCTCGACAAGTGTTAAAGGCTGGGGAAGTAACCAATAATAGACTGAAATAAAACCAGCCTAGACATGGCCTAAAATCAGGAACTCGATAGACGCTAATCCAACCAACAACATATTCCATAAACTTCCGTTCCTTCTCGTGACAACAGTTAGACATTCGCCTGCCCTCTGCGTGTACCATCTGTTAGTCGCCAGATAATCAAAAACATAAAAAGTGAATAAGCAAGGTTTCCAGCTGATCTTAGAGGGGAACACGAATTCTTCCCCAGTTCCGGTTATTCAGGAATTAGAGAAGATGTCCACGTCAGGTAATCAGTGAGTCGTGCCTGATAAATTATTATATATAACTCTATACATCAGTGGGTCAAATTGAACAATTAGACACTTTTCATTATCAAAAGAAGTATATAATAGCCTAGTCGGGTCTACATTGAGCTCACCATCGTCAGTGGAAGTTGTATTTTCCAGTGACTTTCTGTCCGAAGACTTTTCAAGCGGAACAGTGATTTCGGCTTAACCGGAAGTGAGTTAGCACAAGTTTTCGGCACAAATATGGTGCGTGAAGATAGACCACTTTTCAATTGTGGTACGGATGAGATATGGCGAGATATCAATTGTAGCCGTCGAGAGGATCACGAGTTTATGCAAGATGTTAATTTTGAGGAAGAGTAACCGAAGAGAGTTTGTGTTTTTGCTGGTGATGCGCAGACCAGAAGATTTGGTGCGCTTTCGTCTAGCTTATGTTTTGGCTCAGGCCGATTACTTTAGTTTCATTTTAGCCCAAGATTTGGGCCAGAAAATTCGTTTCGGTGCTGGTGAGGGCTTTTCGTTCAGCGTAAGGAGTTAGTGGAAATTGCCCCGATGCAGATTGCCTTAGCTCCTTGGCCTAGTGCATGGAGCTTAGAACATACGTCCGTTTCGAACGACCACTCAATCTCGACTGCCGTTTTTTGGGCCGATAAACGTCCTTTTATTTTTATGTTATTCATTGCCAATGAAAAGACACCAGAGATCTGCGTCAGCCAATCTACACGCGGTTACAAGTAGCAACAAGGCACATCTATGAGGCCACGTGTTATGACGTCATTGGTACTATTTGGTCTGCTCCAGTGCGGGCATTACATACGCCTATTTTATATTAATTAATATCTCTGCCAGTTCTTATCCGATTTAAATTTGGAGGATAGATTTGGAATCGATATTAAGATTCGCCGAAAGATGGCGCGAAATGGATCCGTATTAACAATTTAGGAAACACGGAAAATAAATACACAAAGGATGCCAGCTCCATACGCAAGGTACAGCATGCTTGCCCTATCCGGATTATCGTGCATATCAGGTAGGAGATATTACGGACTCCGTGATAAGGGCCCTATGGTAATAGCCTCTAGAACTTTCATTCAGAATTAATATTCAACAATCTTTTGGTGAAAATCTTGGATTTTATGAAAATTTACTAGGGATTGTCAAATCGCTCCTTCTACTAAACAGTTTGACCGATTTCAATCAGATTTGGATCATATAGTAGTAGGCTCTAGATCGTTCATTCAGAATTTTGATTCATTTTTATTAGGTGAAAATGTACTGGAAATTGTCAAACGCATCTCCTCTTTAACCGTCTGGTGCATTTTAACGAGAATTCACCTTTCCAGAGTATTCATCTATCACCTGACCTCTTATGACGTCATAATCAGCTCAGCGCGTGTATGATGACGTCACAATCATTACGTCACAAAGGGTTCCATATAGACCTCACCAAATCTCAAATACTCCGACACGTTGTATGAATTGTATGTCTTTGTAATTCTTTGCTATTTAATAAACATGTTGCTGAATATTTTGAAACTAATTTGACTGGGCGTGGTTGTCAAATTAGTTTCAAAATATTCGACAGCTTTCCTGTGCATTTTTTTTGGAAATTGCTAGTCAGGGTGCTCAGAGATCTATCGATCCCAACACGAGCGAGGTGTGGGTGGAGCTTAGCTAGAGATGTGCGGGGCATAGCTAAAACCGGAAAGATCCATTGTCTGGACAGATCTTACGGTGGTAGGCTCTAAACCTTTATTCAGAATTTTGATAGATCAATTCTTGGTGACCATTTTGGATTTTAAGAAAATTGTCTGGACTGATTAAATTGCTACTCTGCGTTAATCAATGGCCGGATTTCAACGAAACTTGGCCGAAACGGTCTTATCGCAGGAGGCTTCGACAGATCAAACGAGTATCGTGATAGCTCAATTCTTTGGTGGTCATCTTGGAATCTCGGAAATAGTCCACAACATGTATTTAAAGGAAATGACCAGGGAACTAGCATATGCTCTTGAATGACAGTTTTATATAATAATCAACCTATAGCCAGCCATCAGTGAAAAACAGAAATAAATCCGAATAATTAGAAAAAAGCAGCTAAATACCATTTATGTCATTCAAACGGGAACCAATTAGTGACGGAGTTGGACCTGTTCGCTCTGGTGTATGCCGAGCGAATAAATAATACCTACAGCCTGGCATATAAGGTCAGTTATAGTCGCTCTTAACTGATTAGCCACTACGGCCTACAGGTAAAATGCTGTCTAGTTTTAAAAACAGTTTGACTGAAAGCCGTTGTTTCCAGAGACAGTCACCCGAATTTCAAATATTCACTGAGCATCATAATGTGACCTTGGAAACTAGTAGTGTATTTTGAAGTCATTTTGGCCGAAACTTCTTTCTTTAACTAGAAAGAGTGACTTTCAAATATAATGTTTTCAAAAGGATCAATAGCCAATTAGCAGTAGTGAGTTAATCGATGCCTATGCGGTATACCTGCACTCACAGTTGACACACGGCGGAGAGCGAAGCTCCAGCGAAGTCACTCCAACTTAAAGGAATGGAAAAGGGGAATAACAAATGATGTTTATTGGTAATTTCATACAATATTAAATAAACTACCATCGGTAAAATATAGCAAAGGATCGGCGTCATTTGAGAAATAGCATTTACTAAATCTAGGAGCCCTTAACTTGGAGCCAATTAGTGGCGTGGCTGGTGCTTCGCACTCAGCTGTCAATCAACTGTGTGCAGGCACACCGCTTATACCTACCTGAATATGGTGAAAGCGCGGTGAGAGTTGAGAGGCGGGGGTCGGGATGGGTGGGGTAAATGACGACGGTAGGGAATAACCATGACTCTATTCTGTTAATTTATTTATTCGCATAGTTTAATCTATTATATTAATGGCAAACTGCTATCCGACAAGTAAGTGTTTGAAGGAGCTGTTCTTTTCTTTTCCAATCTGTTTACATCCATCTTTCTTCCCCACATCTCTCTCTCTCTCTCTCTCACTCTCTCCCTCCCTCCCTCACCCTCTCTCTCTCTCATCTCTCTCTCTCTCTCTCTCTCTCGCTCTCTCTCTCTCTCTCTCTCTCTCTCTCTCTCTCCCCCACACCCCTTCTCGTTTTCATCTCTTAATTCATTGTCTACAAATCGTTTTTCACAATCATTGGCTGCTTATAACAATTCTGTAGGGAGAGGGCAAATCTAAGTTGCAAGAACTTGTGCCCGATCCCATCATGCAAATGTTACAATAAAATATGTTTAAATCAAAATAAAAAAATATAACGACAGCACACCTGAATATAGATTTGTAAGGGGTATAAATAGTATTCTCTTATAGCGCTTATGATCATGTCGATAGTCACTTACAGGACTGGCGGTATGATCAGCGAACGAAAAGAAGAAGAAGATAGGCGCCGATGTAGAGCGATTAACTCGCCACTGCTAACTAACTCACTATTGATCCTTTTGAAAACGTAATATTTGAAAGTCACTTTTTCTGGTGGAAGTAACAGGTTTCCGTCAAAATGATTTCAAAATACGCTGCTGGTTTCCAAAATTGCAATATGATGCCATGATGCCCCCTGAATATTTTGAAATGTGTGTGACTGAATGTCTCTGGAATGTCTCTGGCTTTCAGTCAAATTGTTTTAAAACTAGGCACTATTTTACCTGCAGGAAGTACTGGCTAATCAACTTAACGCGAATATAGTTGAGCTTATATGACCGGCTATAGCAGGTATTATTTATTTGCTTAGCATAGACCTGAGAGCATATGTCCGGCTGCGTCACGAATTGGTTCCTGCCAGAGTGACATAAATGGTATTTAGCTGCTTTTTTCTCTTTATTATGATTTATTTCTATTTTTATGAGGGATGGGGGGGGGGGAGGTTGGTGGGGGGCTATAAGTTGATTATTATATAAAGCTTTCATTCAAGAGCCTATGTTAGTTCCCTGACCATTTCCTTTAAGCGCTCCTAGATTTAGTAAATGCTTTTTCTCAAATAATCATTTCCATGTTTTACCGATGGTAATTCATTTAATATTGTATGAAATTACAAATACACATCATTTCTTATTTTCCCTTCCTTTACGCGCACATGGCTCAAATACTAATGGTCCAGGTCAGCGTCACGTGCCCTTGGAGCTCTTGGCCAATGCGTATGGCAGCAACAGCGCCCAGTCAAATTAGTTTCAAAATATTCAACAGAAAGTTTATTAAATATTAAAGACATATAATTCGTACAACTTGGCAGACTATTAAGCGTTCATGACGGACTTAATTACGTCATTCTATGACTTCAGCATATCAACAATGATTGATCATAGACTGGATTCATCAATTGAGATTGGATATCTACCTAATTCTGTTATTACGCGTTGTGCGTCCAGGTTGTCTTCTTTAAGCGTTGCGTTAACGGACGTGTGTATTGTTTTTGAATAGCCTTGCAGGTGTTGTTGGTAGCATTCGGGCTTGTAGGTTTCTTTTTATAGTATGCGGTTGCAGAATCCGAATATCTTCATGTTTTCATGTGTATTTGATTTAAAGATATATCTTCCTTTGCTGCCTTGGAGAATATTTGTATGCGTTACTTGCGGAATCCTGTTAGTCTGTCTAATTAATTTATGTGCCAATTGCTCCAAATTAACGCGCAATATCTGATGTATGGAATTATCAGTGTACAACAGCGTGCTTTACTGTATCCAATTCATCTTTCCAGAGTATCCCTCGAGCAACTGACGTCGTATGACGTCAGAATCAGCTAATCGGCGCGTAGGCTGACATGATGACGTCATAGTCATTACGTCACAAATGATTATATTTGGCTTATTTGTCCGACACGTTATATGTCTCTACTATTTAATAAACATCCAACCATAGGCAACAAGAGCGCCCAGTCAAATTAGTTCTAAAATATTCAATAGCTTACCTGCATAGTTTTCTCGAAATTGATAGTCAGGGAGTTCAGAGACCGATCGATCCCAACACGAGCTAGGTGTGGGTGGAGCTGAGCCAGAGATGGGCGGGGCATAGCTAAAAAGGGACCGGTCCATTTCAGACCTTTGCTTATATTAGTTATATGTGCATCTTCTACGCTAAATGGAGCTATCCAGTTTTAGCTATGCCACTCTCATCTCTAGCTAAGCTCCACCCACATCACGCTCGTGCTGGGGTCGACCGAGCCTTGAACTCACTGACTGTCAATATCGAGAAAACTATACAGGTCAGCTGTTGAATATTTTGAAACTAATTTGACTGGGTGCTGCTGCTGCCTATGGCATGTTTATTAAATAGCAAAAACATGCAATTCATACAACGTGTCAGATAAGTAAGCGTTTAAGACGGGCTATATCGAGTCATTCATGAAGTCATGATTATGACATCATCCTACACGTCAGACTTAGTGGATTATGACGTCATATGCCGTCATATGATCGAAGGTAAACTTGGAAAGGCGAATTGTGGTACAAATAAACACCTAAGAACTCATCACATCAAGCTTCATGAAATTTCAGTTTGTTTGTATAAATCTTTGTTAAATTGTCAATTTCTTTTCCGGAAATTGGTCAAAAAGCTTACCATTAATCTTGGCTATATTTAGTGATAATCTGTTAAATGTCAACCAATGTAGGTCCATGACTAATTCCATCTCATTCTTTGCGATTTTATAGTTTCTCTTTATTTTGTGATCACAGCAAAATGCATTGCTGTCATCCCCAAAGAGTGCCAATGATAGGCATTTGCACACAGCGGGTAGGTCGTTCATATATAAAAGAACCAGCGGAGGCCCTATGATGGACCCTTGATGAACATGACAGGTTAAATTGATGAAAACATCTGTAAAAATTTAAAAGAAACAAGGAATGGAGAAGATCTACAATCTCCGATTAATTTATCTTAAACCTGTATAAAATATTCTAGCTTAAAACTTTACGGTTTGTACAATTTACCCAGCAGGTCCCAGACTGTATGGAAATGTACGTATCTGTAGCATGAACGTAGACTTCAACTGGGATTTCACTAGTCAACCTGCAACTTTTATTCTAATCCCAGCATAAGCGCACCCACCCCGAATTTAATTAAAATTGTTAGTAAAAGAACCCGCGTGTCTAGGATTGAAATTCTAAAATAACTGTTCATGTCTCTAATAGGCTACATTATTCATATCATACCCACTTAAATGACAACGTCTGTACTTCAGCCAACACTAGTTTTATTATGGTCTTACTGTTTCGGTAACCCTTTTAAACTTGAATTCTGACAATCTGAATTTCCAGGCAGCTATACAGGTAAGCTGATACAGATTTTGAAACGAATTTGACAGACATCCTTCACCGTAACATCTCTCAATTCAAAACATTGAAAAGAATACCAACGCAATTGTAAATGAGTTTTCTAATTCATTCTTTCTGGTTTACAGGATTAATCTAGTACATGAAATGTAAATAATTGATCCATAGAAATTGGGCGAAACCACTAAAATATCCACAATGATACCAAAGAAATAAACTTAAAAAGCGATACTCCGTTGGATAATAATTAGACTTTTTCCCCAGTTTAGCTCTCTAATAAGGACTATGTAAACACATTCATAACATGAATTAAAAACACGAGTGTCGCAAATTGAGAGCCACAATGGACCTTTCCACGCTCATCTCGTGTTGGGATAGTCCGGTCTCTCAACTTCCTGATGCTCAATTTCAGGAAGACTATGCAGGTTAGATGTTAAATATTTTGTCTGTTGCTGCCTATGTTGCTGCAACAGCGCCGAGTCAAATTAGTTTATCAAATGGTAAAGACATACAATTCGTACGTAGCGGACTATTTAGCATTTAAGAAACACTACACCGAGTGATTCACGCCTTAATTGATCATGACGTTATATGATGGATGGATAAATTGGAAAGGTCCACTATGGAGGTAAGCAAAGGGGGCGCTAAGCTCAGATCCCAGAATCTCAATCTTCATAATCATTTGCAATACTTTTCTTAGTATTGAAAGTGTCTATTTCTTATTTAAAAATGTATGCATGTATGGTATGTGTTTGAGCTACATAATGCAGACTAATATTTTCAAGAGCTAATATGATCAGCAAACAAGGATTCATATGAGAATCCTGCTTCTGTTCATTCACTGGTTAAACCAGTACCAGAAGATACCCCAGCAGAGTCTGAAATCAAGGCCCAGCCGGATTCTGGTCAAATACTTGTTCCAGTAGGTCTCAACCTGTAAAACCATTGCATTGATGCATACTACATATCACCAGTGACAAACCAGATTCAGATGCCATTTTAGCATGTAAAGTTGACGTGCAGTGGACTGCTGTACGAAATGCTACATCCAGTAGATCAACCAAGACGAATTTCAATATCTCTAAATATTTCAAGGTTGTCAACCCATTACCAAACGAACCAGATGAATTTGATTGATATCATGTGAGGTGCTCCCGCTTCATGGCTTGATTTTGGTATTTACAGATGGAGTTGACGCTCTGAACCAGCGTCCATCAAATGATATACTCTACAGTCTACAGTCTACGATGGGTGATTTGAGCTTTTGTTGAGCTGTGATGTAGTTGATTGCTGAACACTGTCTGGTGATATCATTGTAATACGCATTCTGCCCATGCGCTTAAGCTGAGCGTTCTAGATCTGATGAGTAAACTGTTTAGTTCACAGAATAACAGCATTAAATGTGTTGCATAAATTAGTATGATTTATGGATGTGCGGTCAATAAATCATCCAATCACGTCTTTTGGAAATGATCGGTGATTTTCTGTAGAATTGTTAACGGGATGACGTGAGAAGTTCTGAGTAATCGGATGCCCTCATTATCCCAGGCACGAAATCCCTACAACATTCGTCCCGCAAATTTATTCACTCCATTTCGATGGCGTACTCAGCTCTTTCGTGGATCCTTTTTTTCAGCAACCGTCCGCGCATGGAATACTTTCCCTGCGCCGGTCACATATTCCGCCACTATCATATAATTCAAGAGCAAGTCCACCTCCTACCTGGTAGTATGTCGGCCAAAGGTTTGATAATGTAATTCTATGTAGGATTCGTAATGGCTGTAGTAATTTAAATCGGCATCTATTTGATAACTTTCTGTCAGACACTGCGAGCTGCCCATGTGGACACAATGATGAATCCACAACTCACTATCTCCTCCATTGCCCTCTTTATAACAACCAAAGTGTCACTCTCCAAGATCAGCTTGTCCTAAACAATATCTCTCTTGCCACTCTGACAGCCAATCAACTTCTATACGGCATTAACAATGTCGACTTGGAAAAGAATATGATGATATGTAACACAGTATGTCAATATATGGTCAATACCAACCGTTTCAAGTAACTTCCTATTTATGAAATTCACAACCATAAGTGGTAAATGCAAATAGTCCAACATGTACAAGCATAATGAACACAGGATTAAGAGCTCCTCACCACCTTAATTTTCTCACTCTTGTCAAATTCTTATTTTATACCTTGTTTCTCCTATTCCTCTCTCCTCTCTTTCTGTCTCTCTTTCCCTAACTCCCCGCCCGCCCCCCCCCCCCTCCCTCTATCTCTCTCTCTCTCTCTCCATACACATACACACGCTATCACGCGCGCGGATTGGCTATTGCTCGGCCGATAATTGGTTGAGGCCTGCGCCTATGACGTCACGAGTAGTATAAAGGCGATGGAATCCAGAGTTCGAGAGCATCCTCTGCCAGGGGCCGAACAGGTTGGATCTGTAAAGCAGCTACGATCAGCCGAGACAGTTATTAAACAGATCACCTCGGTCTTGGTCAGCATCTCCCCCATAGCATTGCGGCAGCCACCCAACCCACCGCATCTTAAATAATTTTGTAATTTGCATTTTTGGAAACTTTCGACAATATTGATCACGACTGAACCAAGAACTGACTCAGAACACAATCTTGCGGTGAGGCCTTTCCCGGCCTGAATTTGTGATTCTACAGATGTAGAGGCAGCGGTGTTCTTTGGTGGATAACTCGCAGGATCTGCCGGCCACGCAAAAATGTGGGTATTCAACACCCCCCCCCCCCACGCCTGCGTGAACTCTAAACAGATGAACAGATGGCCGTCATTCATTCGACCATCACTAAAGACCTCCTCAAACACCTCCATATACTGGCGTCTAATCTCTGCTGGATCCTCACTGAACAGTAGTTTATCTACCAACCCTCGGAAGTTAAGGGCCTTGACCTGGTCGTACTGAGATGGCATCCTTATATAGTACGGCTTAAATGTTTGGCGGCCCAGATAGCCATGAGCACTATGGCAACGTACGGTAGCCAAAGGCATGCGACTATGAAGAATGTATCTACTCCTGAGGCGGTGGCTGGTATGGCTTCAGAAATCTTATCTCCCCAGCCTTCATTGTGAACAGAGCGATCAGAGCCCCAACTGCTGTCAGCGGACCGATAGAACCTTTTACGTAAGTGCGATAGATTTCTTTCACTCTGTGCACTAGCTTGCAGGATTCAGGCTCTACATCATCATACTCACCCGCGGTCGCCGCTACATCGTAGTCATCTGCATCCTCCTCCTCATCATAGTCCTCCTCATAGTCCTCGTCATCTATGTCTTTGACTTGATCTTCATAAGCCTCTGGTTCATACATCGCTCTGGGGATCCATCACTGGGGGACAGCTATATAGTAGCTTTAAACTGTATTCTATAGCATGGCATCCACAATCTTGAATGCAGGCGTGTTTGCCTTAGTGTTTCGCCGACAAGAAGGCGGCAGAGGTCAAGCATGAGCATCATAACCAGGCGATGGAGACTGGATCTAAGTGCGGTCTAAGGAGAAGTTTGAGTCCAGCAAACCCCTCGAGCATATGCGCCAGAGGGAGGCACGCCAATGCCAACTCCGAGCTCAGGCCAACCAGAGCCTCAAAGAGGCAGATGAGAGTCTCGATGAGTACTACGACGCGGTAAAGATATCTGAGCCAACGCTCGACTATAAAGCATCGACAGGTCAGAAGACAGCAGTGCTTATAATGGTGGTGGCAGCTGCAGCTGTGATGGCAGGAGTCATGCTCTATGCACGCTCAAGCTGAATACATGATGTGTTCGACACGCATACCTTAGCATAGCCAAAGTAAACTACCGTCACACCTAATGAGCGAGTCACAGATATGAGGTTTCCGATGTTAAAGCTGAGTCGGTTGCCCTGATTAGGTGGGATGTCCCTGCCCCCGAGGTGGTGACGGCTCTCGAGTGCCGACTCGAGGTCGTCACTTCCACTGGTTAGGCGCAGAAGTTCATATGACTTAGTTTTCTGTCTGTAGAGTTGGCAATCAGCCAGCTCGTGTACCTCACCAAGAACATTGGTCCCAGCAACCACAAGCTTGAAGTCGTCTAGCTTATCCACCTGCTGGATGGCTCCTCCCTTCTGAACCAGGACCGCAACAACGACACAGTCCGATGCACCACAATGCAACGTCAGCGTCCGATGCACCACAATGCAATGTCAGCTCTACCCGTTGGTTAGCTGTGGCTTTGACCTGCTGGTGTTCTCACTCCACATGCACGAACCGCTGTTTGGAACCCGTTTGCTTCAGCTCCTGGTCATTCTCGTCATGTCAGACATGAAGTCTTGGAGCATTCATCATCGCATCTGCGAGCTGCTCAGTGTACACCCGGAGGAACAGCATGTGCTACATGGCAACCGGATTCACGTGTGTGTTCTCGAGGAGGGTTAAGAGTGGAACTGCCACAGGCATCTCGACACCTGCCCGTAGTTCGAATTCCGTGAACCCCTCATTGCACCCCACAGTGTAGTACCCCTTTCCCTTCGCATTAAAGGTTGGGCTACCAGCCAGCGGACCTAGGACTCGGTACTCATCATTCACATAGATGGTGTTCACGGTGCTCTTGCTCTGCACGATCTCCCACCTGTTCAGAACCTGCGGGAGCTCTACCATCTGTTCTATTGTGCTCTGAAGCTTGAACTCGAGTGTCATGCTCTTGATCTCGTGGATCTGTGCCAGGGTTGCAAAGTCAATGTACTTCTCAGCAGCGGACAAGAGGTTCTCATCGTGTATACTTGGTCAAATGACTGTCAGGCAGTCCTTCCCTGGATCAGTGTGGTGCGGTGTCGCGGGTTCAATGGCCCCCATCTGGATGTTGCACATACTGCAGCATGTTTAAGGTCTGGGTATATAGAGGGGTTAAACGGCTGCCATGTTTGGTAAAGTTCTCCTGCAGATTATCTATAGGCAACAGGACAAGTCGGCATGACAGCCAAAGTGTGCACTGTCCCGCTGTGTCAGGGTCCAAGGACTGCTTCGTGACATCAACATTATCCACGCGCGAGCCAAGGTCACACCTCCGTCTGATGCGGAGCTACTGGCCGCCATAGAGGTGCAGCTCGTCGTACAAAAGAACTCCTGACTCGGATACTCTACTGGAAGTTTGACAGCACCCAGGGCAGGACACTCGACTTACCTCTGGGAGCCCAATCCAACAGTCCTGTTATTCTAGCTCTCCAAAAGGCGAGGGTCGACCTCAAAGATCTACTAATGGTCGGGAAGTGGGCTGCCGTATTTAGCCTCCATAGTCAGGAAGAGCGAGAGATGCTGGATAGCCTCCAGTCTGGAGAAAATAACTACTTCAGGGAGAAGGTCAGTGCCACTGTAGTGGAGAGCCATGACATCGGTCATGCAGAAGGTACTCAGGAGGGCTTCACTGTTGGCTGCAAGGAGGCTGTTGAGCACATCTTCAACCTAGAAGGGCGCAGGAGATTGGCAAGTGATCTGGCAGCATTTCTGATATTTCCAGATAACTACCAGGACTACCTCATCAAATCCGCTCGCAAGTCAGATGCTCGTCGCGCATGGACAAAGTGATCTTCCATGAGACATTCCAGAAGAAGAGAGCCCTAGACTCTGACCTTCAGTAGATAGAGTTTAAGCGACAGGCTTCAGACGAAGTTCCTCAAGCTTCTGACGAAGTTCGTCAATCATCTGACGAAGTAGCAGAGACCGCGCAGCCTTCTGATGAATGACAAAAGTTGCGAAAGCTGCGACAGTCTGTCAGCGATGACGTGTAGAGCAGGCTAGTTTCCTGGCTGGATTCAGCTTGTAGTTGAAGGTCTGCGCCTTTTCTAAAGATGGCTTGAAGTGTGACAGCTCACCTGTTTCCTTGTTGCTGAAGATGAAGCAGTACAGCTCAGCTGCCCTCTGTACACCTGCGATAAAGTCCCCTTTGGTCTCCTTGAGGGTTAGGCTGTCGTATATGGTCTCCAGCAGGGCACGTCCACACTTGGAGCTGAAGTATAGCAACCGGGCATTGTGTCGGATGTCTGGTGAGATCTCGCGGGTGTACTTCTGAAAGAGGATGAAGACAGTTATCTTTGTGTGCCGGATGCGCCTGGTGATGTTGCTGAGCTAGGTGACTGTCTTCTGGTCCATTGCAGGGTCATCGATAACTAGAACAAGTGGTTCTGTCAGTCGGGCTGCCACCAGCTTCTCCATCAGTGGTTGCAGGTTTGGCGTCTTGGTGATTGGGCCATTGTATCATTGATCATTACTGTCAACCACCTCAGCGGCGGAGTCAGACACCAGAAGGATGTAATGAGAGTGTAGATGTTCTTCCCGTGTCCTGACGGGCCAATGATCAGCACCACCTGGCCAGCATCGGCCGGCCTACTGTCGAATGGTACAGACATGCGTGCGGAGGATGGTTAGCACTTGGTCAGCGGTAGCCTCGTCTATATCTGGGAGACTAAACGGCAGTACTCGCTGCACCAGCTCTTTCGCCTGCAGAGCGGTGAATCCTCCACCTTTGGCCGATACAAAGGATGTGATGAAGGCGTCAAGCATGAAATCCCAGCAGCAGCTGGAAAGATAGCGTAGAGGGCCTGTGTCAGCACCCACAATGTCTAGTACATCCAGTATCTGTATGATACATGCACGGGGAGCCATGACTATCCCGTGGTCTTAAACGGCAACCAAAGAACCCTAACTTCTTCACCTCTGGTAGGCGGAGGCTGGCGGTAGCACCTGATTGGCCGTCGACAGTGATATGGCTCAGGCCCTGGGTGCCTATCTTGAGATTCTCTCCATCCTGTCGGAATGAGCTGCGTGGTTTCAGGAGATCCTTAACTAGGTCCTGCGCATAGGACTCAGCCATAACCTTGATGGCTCCGGCCTCATCGACTCCGAGCATACCTCGCATCAGCGCCCTCTCCTTGATGCCCATACCCTTGTATACAGTCTTGGCCTTGTAAATGGCCGATTGTCCTACCGTATCAGTGTTCCTGATGAGATCTCAGGCTGGGATGGTACCTCGGATCTTCCACGGGTCTCCCTTCTCATCGGAGTCTAGGAAGGAGATAGGGGCAACAATGTCCTCTGAACCGAGGCGTGCCTCGCCCAAGTGAGCAAGATCGCCTAGCTCTTTGCTTTCTAGGTCTGTGAGTGACAGAGTCATAGTCATATACAGATGGCTTAAACCTACTAGTCATACCCCCAGTGAAATAGTTGGGCATATGAGGACCACGCAGTCGGCCAAGGGAATAAGTAGCAGTGCTCAGGGTACTGGCCCTCTCTGCAGGGGCATGCCTTGTGGACGGTCCACCATTCCCGGGCATTGGCGATCCTCAGTCCACGTGCTTGACTATGGGCTATACAACGCCCTCCGGTACGCCATGCCTCATATGCTGCAGCGGTCTCGTGATCCATCTCTCACTATTCAGAGGGGTTAAATATAGGCGACGATGATATCAGCCATTGCACTCATTGCTACCCCTATAACCGTGGCCTCCATTAGTGTAACATGTTCACCCATGATCTTGGCGGCATCACCACTGAGGGCGATCTTTGGGATGGGGTGCGTTATTCCAAGACAGTGCCCGGCCACCCCACTCACCACTGTAGCGAGGACAGCTGCTGTGGCGGCAGGAAGAACCTCATTTCCCCCTGTCATCTTTACCATGGCCACATTCGCCGCCATGTTACTGGCGACATGGACTGCCAGAGGTTTTGCTTTGGTCAGTAACTTCTGTGTCTTGGTTCGCAGCAGGTTCTCCACCTTCTGAAGACTCGCCTGGCTCTCGGGCAGTTGCTTCACGATATGTACCGTTGACGGCATTGTTTAAGCACTGAGTATACAACATGGTTAAACGTCTGCGTCCCCTGTCGAGAGCGCTAATAAGATCTTCCCAGTCTGCTCTGCATCTGCCAGGTGGCCGGATTGGTACTCAGGAATATTCATCTCTCTATTGAGACATCTTAAACATATCTGGGCTTACGCTATGCGAGAAGTACTATGATGTCTTCCGGAGGGAGTTGAAGGACTACAAGAAGAAGACACCAGATGAGCTGACAGTTGTGATGCTCTATCTAGGATTTGGCAAGGGACAGATCTGCTTCCTCGAATACCTTATCAGGGGCGGGAGTTTCTACAAGGATCGGGAGTATCTCTCAGGTGTGTTCCAGCAGTTGCAGACCGAACTCAGAGCTGAACAAGGCTCTGCGATACTACAAGCTGGAAAAAGAATGTGCTGCCAAATGCTCCAGCCCTTGGATGTGCATGTTGGTAGCGGGTATAGGAGCTGTAGGGCATGCCAAGCTGGTTCAGTATCTCAACGTGGTCCCCACTGCTACTGTAGAGAGTCAGGATAGTCTTATAGCTGATGTGCTAGCGGCGGAGTAGGCTGATCCCGAGCGCCACGATAGCTAGGCCTGACACCACACCTAGAGCCACCACAGGAAGCAGTATTGTGTTGACTGGCTGTAGTGTCGGGCGCCTGGAGCTGCCATGTCAACTGGCTGCAGTGTCAGGGTCGGAACGCCTGTATGGCTCATACTACATGTAGGTGCATTGATGGCAGTGTTGAAGCCGAAGTGGACACTGGGGTAACTCCCTTCGACTATCATGTTGTTATAGCCCCTGACTTGGAGGTCCTCGATGTTCACGATCATGTTCCTCGGCATCAACTGTGGGTGTGGCGAAATAGCAATGTCAAGTTTGCGACGGGCCTTCTGTCACCCCTGCTAGAACTTAGCAATAAGACTACTGGGGTCTGCCACGATAATCATATCCTCAACGAGACTGATGAACATGGCCTGGACCCCTGCTCCGCTGACACCATCTATGGAATGCCGCAGCTGGGTCTGTGCCGTAAGGAGGCAGTAGCACAGTGCTTCCAGGGAATGGTTGATCCGAACGATCCCTGCTGGTGTGAGGCCTGAGGTGGTGTGTGGGACAAAGTACTTCCACACATCTGGATAGTCCTGCCGCAAGCCAGTGATGTGCATATTTTGCACCAGCGCTCCAGGGTCAGAGTCTGGATCGAACGAGAATGTCGCTGTCTTCTGACGGCCTACTCGTCGGGGGAGGGGGGGGGTGTTCGATAGGGGAATCCTGAGTAGTCACGTCTCGGGTCACCGTACATAACCCCTAGACAGCTGTTGTCACAACCATGCCACCGATAGTCTGGGTGAGCGCTGAACTCTCACTCTGTAGTCTGCTGGCTGCTGACTCATGGAGGATTCGTCGCACCATGAAGTACACGTGGAATCTGAGACAGCTGGCGATGAGCACAGCTTCAGGAGTACGAGAATAGGAGTGAACCAGGGTGGAACTTACTCCACATCCTGCTGTGGCACACCACACGGCAAAGTTCAGCTGCTGATTCCAGTATGAGAGGCTTGAGCAGCCATCCAAGTATGAGCTTGTTTCGCATCCTTGATGGTGATGGGATGCTTGGTCAGCGGTCGTGGGTTGATGGCGAAGCTGGTTCGCGAGCGGCCATCCACTGTGATAGAGAACGGTGTTAGCTCTGGTATATAATCCAGTAGACCTCTCAGGCCAGTCAAGGGTGTACCCAGGAGGGGCGGTTGGCTCTGGATGACTGTCGTGAGGTTCAGTGGGAAGGCCATCTATACTGGTGTTCCTGAAGCTACCGCAGCACACTATTTGTAGTCATCTCGACTCCAGAGACCAGCGAGGCGACCTCGCCACAACATCTCGTTTTTTAACTCCTCCATATCAAGCCGCCCGCTGGAGCCTTTGAGGTATTGCTGTCGCACATTAGGTTTCTCCATGTGGTACAGGGAATGGACCTTCAATAAATGGTGGTACACTTCAACGGTGACCTGGCCATCCTCTGACAGACTCGTCGATAGTCCATAGCATACTCTGTGCCAGTGCCACGTACTTAGCATGCTTCTCCAGCCTCCCTGTGATCTGCCGCTGCCCCACCCCAAGCCCGTGGCCAAGACAGTGGCGGCTAGTGTCAGGCCACCCAGCAGGATGGCGACGATGGCCCCACCCCTGTAGCGAGTTTGGCCACAGCTTCCACCCCAGCACTGGCTCCAATCACACCTGCAGCAGTGGTTGTATGCGCGAGGACGGTGTGGGCTGTCTTATATCGCCTGCACGTTCTGCTGTACTTTTCTGTCTCATGGACGAGATTCTGTCTGATGGTATCTATCTGCTGGAGTCGCCAGCCGTGTACTGTACCCCCCTCATCAGTCGTCAGGGAGGGGTATATTTCTGGTTGCTTCCGCCACTCTGATTTTGCCATAGTATATCTGGAGATTAAACCTGCATCACCTGCAGAATCTGCTCATGAGTCATAGAAGTGTTCATTTTGGAGAGCCTGGCGAACCGTTCCAGCTTGCTGGTTTTGAGACAGACGTCTCTTAGACAGAGGTCATCCAGCACTATGTTGGGTGCCAGTAGCTTTCTGTGACGTGACATCTGGAACTTCACCTTATCACCAAGATAGTAGGTCCGCCGCTGGATGGTTTTCTTGGTCTTACACTTCTGCACCATCTCCTCTTTCCACTTTATGACATCTGGCACATCCTAGTCTGAGAAGCCACCTGGCTCATCCTCGTCATTGAAGACATCTAGCTCATCATCGTCTGTCAAGACTCCTGCATCCCGCTTACTCTCCTCCAGGAGGGTCTACCAGCATTGGACATTTTCACTGTTCCTTCGCCTCCTTGCAAGGCTTGCGTTCTGTTGATACCAGTTCTCCCGCTGTAGTCACCCTCCTTCTTGTTGCAGTGTGGGCCTCTGTTCGTTTAAGGCCTTTATCTGTGCAGGGGCAAAGGTCAGATAATGCTGGTATGATATCATGTCAGCTCAATGAGTAATAAGAGTGTACACTCCAAATGGGCATCCGATATCCCATCCATGCTGGCATATATGTCAATGGAGTGGCTGTCAAACAGGCGATTTACAGGTGTGAACAGGCTAGGACTGATAGCTTTCCATAGGTTGCTGTTGGCAACTGGGAGATACTCTATCAAGTCCCGGCTGACTTCTACTAGTGAACTGCTGTGTGCACTGCTCGGAGGTTGAGGTAGCACATCGGCGTGTATGTATGTTGTGCCCCGCTGGGGCACCTCGAAGAGGACCCATTCTACCTGGTACTGTACCACCTGTCTCCCCTCTAGAGAGAATGAGATTACATTCTCACCACCGGAGAAAAGCAGTCGGACAATCGGCATGGTTATATGTCTTGCTTAAATCCCTCCTATAGCATGCTATGGAACTCATATTTCTCACTTGACTGGTCTTGCTGACCTGGCAGATGTGTATGCAGTTGATGCTGCCGAGGTAGAAGAGAGCCTTGGCAAGTCATTCACCCTACAGTACGAAGCAAGCTCAAAGGCATTCTCCCACCACCCCATTGGTGGTGATGGGGTGGAGCTGCTGATGTGACGAAGGAGCACCTGGGTCGCAACATAGATTGCCACAAGATTGTGTTTCGGTACGATTTCCCGAAGAGGAAGTACATCCTCGAGCCATTGATTGACCTCTCGGATACAGAGGTGGCATACATCAACACCGTAAATAACGACCTCAGCTTTCATCTGGTTAAACTCTATTCGAGCGGTTCCCCGCCGATGGCCCATGATGGCATGCTATTGACCCTGGCAATAAACCTGCAGTTCATATTTGAGAAGAATGAAGGGTGGTACCGCGCTGGACCTGGGGTGACTGGCAAACATGGTTGCCCCTATATAGGCCTCCCGCAGTCATTGACATAGAGGTTACTCCCCTCTCCACCATTGTGAAAAATGATGGGGCAGTTCGAAAGCTCTATAATCGGGGATCATCCTTCCTCACCTACATAGGTGAAGGTGTCTCCCTGACGAGGGTGGGTCACCATATCGGGGTTACAGGTGGAACGCTCCTGCTGCATCGTCCATTCGATGGACTAGAAGAAGCTGTTAACCTCCAGGAGGGCACCCTACGGGTAGATGGTGTGTCACATGTCTCCAAAGTCAAGGGTGCTGTTAAACTGCTTCAGCGAGTCAGAACCACTAGCCCGAAAACGACTCATATAGTCCTAGAGCTACGTTTCTTAGACGGCGGCAGAGTGAAGCAGCTAGCCCCTGCCCCTGAGGGGATGAAGATCACTATCACTCCGGATGGAACAGGGCTCGATCTGGCACAGATATTTCTCGAGGGGTTCACTCTGTTCAGTTTAACTCTTCATATATAGCCATGATTCTCACCATACTGCTCGTGCTGGCGTCTAGAGCAGTGTTACAGGGTGCTGAGACTGCCATGATATTGGATGCCAAGTGGGCCCACTTCCGGGATGACCCCCAGTACAATCCTTGGGTCGACCCCTTGCGGAGAAACAATTACGACTGCTTTCACCCACGTAAAGAGATCGCGTCTGTCTGCCACTTCTATGGGGTGGAGAGGGTAGGCCGTGGTTTTCTGCTGGACACCCCTGCTCAGCATCAGATTCTCTGCCATGGTTCACATGCTAATCACTTTAGCCTCCTCCAAGGTGAGCGTTGTCATGGTAGATGGAAGCCCCTATGCGTGGTCCCATCATGTCGATGCGAATCTGGCAGAGACTACGTGTTTGTCTGAGCCTACACAGAATAGAGAGGGAGAGAGGCCAGCCCAATGGTCGATGGCGATCAGTGATGTATATCACTGTGGAGGCTTGTCTCTAAATGGGCGTTCAGCCCCTGGTAGTAGTAGTGTCGGGATCAACATCCCTGGAAGCCGTTCGGCGATCCGTGGTGGCCCCCGTCTCAACAACTTATGCCCCAGGGATTGAGAGTGCAGTGGGGGCCACGGATCGCCGAACAGCAGCCAGTTGAGGGAGGTGGTATCATTTTGATCCCGACACTACTACTAGGCCCGCATAAATAAAAGTGGTACCTACTAATTCAGCATGTTTGAAACTACATAAGACGTTGCTATGGGAATCCCTCTCGAATCGCTCATCCTGTCTTCATGTAAAACAGCACACAACATTATAGTCATAATTTCACTGGGCATGGTCTTTCCTTTATAGCATTTTGGTTGAATATTAGAGTGGGCCCGTTCTGGCCAATACTCTTCTCCCGCTTTAAGCGGAGGCAGCATTTTCCTGTGATGGAGGCCCGCATGAGGCACCTAGCATTTCGCAACTATAAAAGATAACTTTCTTTCCTTTCAGCTTAGAGGTATAATAACTTATATTAAGTTAATTAGTGATCTCGTATGTGGGAGTCTCCTTTGCGGGGATACCTCTGCGGACCGACGAGTCTGTGTGGTACCGCCGGGAGCCCAGCATTTAAAGGTTCATCAGGCTCTCTCTATGTCTTGTATTTTCGTATGCTCATTTCTATCTAGCAAACTTGACAGTCTGTTTTAGGTAAATCAATTGTATCGACTTATTTAAGTTAGGTCACCAATCAAATATTGTAAGTCCATTGATCACGAAATTGCTATGGACAGGCATACTGGTGACACAAACTCATGGGCTGATACTGTTGTGTTCAATATTCGCGACTATGATTGCATGGCCCCACTGGAATGATTCAGTTCCACCAGCCTTAGGAGCCGGTCTTTGTTACCCGTAGGGCAGTGTCGCACAGGATCCGTAACCCTGAGACCGGGAGCTAGCCAGCGTCATCACTCGTCGTGTACATGCGATGCGGTGAGCCGACATCATACACCGGAATGGCCCGACGCTACCCCACGAGCTACAAGTGGCACCCCATGTCGGGCCCGAAGAACAAGAACATCTATAACATGCAGCGAACTCACGCCCAGACCGTATAGCGAGCTTAGTATACTTTCTCCATTCAGCAACGACTCCCTCGATCAAGGGTTAGTGCCATACGATGGACACCATGCTCGTATGCTCACCGACTTTGCAAGAAATTCTAGCCAAGCGGAATAAACAACACCGCAATATCAGCTGTTTTCGCCTATCAGTGAGGGGACCTTCCGAGATGTCTCACAGGTGGCAACAGGATTTCGTATTATATCGGACATCCGCGATAAGCCAACTCGATCAGGGCCAGATAGTGGATGATCTCGAGAAAGACCCAATTATGGGCACACTTACTATCCTTCATATCACTATCGTTCACACGTGTCATCAACGGAAACTACATGGCAGGGTAATAATCCTTATACTAGACAACCTCCCACGCCGCCCCCATCAAGTATATCATCTTATTCCAGGGGGACGCCATGGCAGCATCGGGAGGAATTGGCACCACAATTTCATCGTTACATTAGTCATGCCACACACCATGACCATCAGCCGACTGCACCACCACCACCATATGAGGAATGGCAGTCTTCACCATATGAAGAACGTCCGCATAACCTCTACAATATTCCGCCTCCTGTCCATAGACCCATGCCGGGTTATGGATCTACAACGGGGCAGACCTCACTGGATTGGAGTACACACGCTCTCGCTCCTCAGCATCGGCATCGACGGGAAACACCACCACCACCACCACCACCACCACCACCACTACCACCACCACCCTGGGGCATGGGAACCAGCACAATAATAACAAACGCGGCAATATGCATGATCGAATGGATGAGATAAACAAACAAATTTCCGCACCGACAAATTTGGTAACTACCCTCAGCACTAATTTAGCCACCACACACCTTAGGACAACAAACACCACTAACACTGCACTGCCACCAAACACCAGTTTTGGATGCGGTAAGGCAGGACATTGGAGGGAATGGTGCCCTAACCGAGCTCCGTCCACTACACCTACCCCTGACCTCAGAACCCTGCAACCTGAGAAGCTGTCAACTCCTAAGGGCACCGATTGGAGAGTCACCTCGGTGCCCGTATTTACTACCCGGCTCAACTGCGGCCCCTGTACAACAACGTCCGGTGGCCGGCTATCACCAACAAGCCTCAGCTTTTACACATACACCAATACGCATGGCTTCATATATGTCGTGGCCTACGATGCTTTCCACAACCGCAGCACCGCCTTCCCCCCCCCCCCCCCCCCACCTCACCCCACCCCTATGTCCGCACATAACAAACCGTTTTTCCTCTGTAAAACGGCAGTGGTAGGTTGTAGCACCTCTGCTGAAACAACGTTTTTGCAAGCACCACATCCCGCCACCATGACACTGGATTCTAGATGTCCCTTGGTGGTGTGCAAAACACCGTCGCACACAACATCATCTCCCGCATCCACAGACAGCAGTGGCTCAGGAGAAACTGTTCACTCCACATCATGGATTCGCAAACAACGATGCTACCGGCGAAACGAATGCCTTCCACGATGCCACTGTTTCTTTTGTGCTTCAACGAAACATCCAATGATGCATTGTAAGAAGTGGCTCACGCAGGTAGCTCTTATTCGTGATCTGGAGAATCCCATCCGCACCGCTGTCTACATGAACACTGCATACACAGAAACAGCAACAACTCCATCACCATTGCTACCACCAGCTCCGTCTTCGCCAAAGCACTCGCAGCAGCGACGACGGTGGACTGGCCCTTTCCTCACTCAGCCATCCACAGCATTAAGAGAAGCTATTCGTAAACAAGCCAACTATATACAGCATGATTCCACTCTGCACCCATTGTCACAGATGGCATCATTGGAAACTCTTCCGAAGGTGCATCACAAAATAATATATACGTGTGCCTGTCTGTTTAGCGGTATTTCCCCCCAGCGCCACAGTAGACACTGGAGCTTATATCACAGTATTTAACAAGCGCTTACATGAGAGCATCCCACCTCATAATAAGCCTCCCCTTAAGCCTACAAATATCTATCTATAGACGGCTACGGGAGCTGATGTGCCCGTAGCCGGTGTAGTTAATCTTGTTATTCAAATAGAGGAGATGCAATTCATACAGCGAGTTGTCATCGCCTCTATAAAAAAACGATGCCCTCGTTGGCTCTGATTTTCTCATAGCCAGCGAAGCCATCATCCACTGCAAACAACAGGAACTCGACATACACGGTCGACGGATACCTCTTGGACCGGAATCGGTATTATACGATATATGTGCTGTAATACTATCAAGTGCAGCCACAGTTGAGCCAGGACAGGAGCAAATCTTATGGGCCACTGCACCACAGTTAGGAAGCAACACCCACATCGCCATGCTGTAACCTGACCCTGATTACATGATTGCCTCACAATGCACAAGTCCCTGTATGATGGTGGACACCACCAACAAAGAACACATACCATTTAGAGTGTTCAATGGTACCGCAGACCCCATAACTCTTGAATCGGGGGTACGCTGCGGCCATTTGGTGGATGTTATCTCTTTGGAAACACCTACACTTACCACCTCACACACGGAAATGACTGATGATTTACCAGAACACCTACATGATGTGTATCGTACGACAACGGGTATGCCGTCTTCCCATTCATAAGGAAGGGGCAGCACATCAAGAAGTTAACGACATGTTGCGGACCGGTATTATAGAACCATCAGCAACCCCATGGGCCAGCCCAATAGTGCTTGTAGACAAAAAGGATGGAACCTTGTGGTTTTGTATCGACTACTGCCACCTTAATGATCTTAGCATAAAGGATGCCTATCCGCTTCCGTACATAGATCAGGCCTTGGATTCCTTGTCCGGAGCCAAGTGGTTTTGTACCCTTGACTTACCTAGCGGATACTGGCAAGGAACCATGGATGAAGCTGACATGGAAACGACTGCATTCGTCTGTAGGGATGGTCTTTTCCAATTCCGGAAAATGCCCTACAGCTTGTGCAATGCTCCTGGAACTGTTGAACGTCTCATTGAGCAGGTATTAACCACCCTGCAATGGGAAATCTGTCTATGGTATATCGACGACGTAATCGTCTTTGGACCAACATTTGAGCAAACATTAACCAATTTGGATATCGTGCTCTCTAGATTCTGTACGGCCAATTTAAAGATCAAACCAAAGAAATGTCATCTCTTTAGACAGAGCGCTGAGTTCTTGGGACATGTCATATCCGGTGATGATGTAGCTACTCAGCTGTGAAAGACAAAGGCAGTAGCAGTGTGGCCAATGCCCTCTTCGATCACAGAAACACAGAGTTTTCTTGGCTTATGCCAGTCCCCTCGCCGATACATCCGTCATTTCTGTGAGATTGCTTCACCCCTATATAAAATCACCGAGAAAGATCGACCATTCGAGTGGATGGGTGAGTGTGAAGGTTCCTTCAGGGCATTGAAGGAACTCTTGATGACCGCCCCAATTCTTGCTCATCCTAATCAAACCCTCGATTTCATCGTGGACACTGACGCGTCGGTATACGCTATCAGCGTGGTTCTATCTCAGGTCACAGAGGATGGAACAAAGCAGGTGTTGGGTTATGGTTCACGTACCTTAAATAAAACTGAAAGGAGATACGCAACCACGAAGCAAGAACTACTTGCGGTGGTACATTTTGTCAAGTACTACAAACATTTTCTGTACGGACGCCCATTTACACTCCGTACAGACCATGCCTCACTACGCTGGCTCAGAGACCTTAAAATATGGAGGGCCAGGTAACGGGATGGCATGAATCCCTGCAGGCCTATAACTTTAACGTTGATCACCGTGCCGGCAAACTGCATGGCAATGCCGATGCCCTCAGCAGAATTGGGCAAGGAGGTGAACACGAAGACACAACTGTGGAACAATCAACACGGCCATCTCCAGAGTTCCCCGAATTGAGGTGCGCGGAGTGGAATCCAGAGAAAATCGCACATGATCAAGCAACAGAGGCGCAAACACGAAGCATATACGCGTGGATCCAGAAGGGGGTACGTCCTCCAAAGGAATCAGTGACACCACTAAATACAGCTAAATATTATTACCAACGGTTTGAAGAATGTTACCTCCATAATGATGTTCTCTACATCAATAACCATCTGGTAATCCCAGAAAGTTATCGGAATATCATACTACAACAATTACATGATAACACCGGGCATCTGGCCATGGAAAGGACTGTTACCCGCATCAAACAGAGATTCCACTGGATCAGAATACGTGATAGTGTCAAGGCTTGGGTTGCCAAATGTATCCCATGCCAAAGATGCGCTGTTGGCCAGCACCATATCGCACAATGTCAAATAAAGATTGTTGGTGCACCATGGGAGCAAGTGGCTATTGATGTGCTCGGACCTTTGAATACGATGGATGATGGAAATGGGTACATCCTCGTATTGCAAGATTATTTTACGAAGTGGGTAGAAGCATTTGCTTTGCCGGACGAAGAGGCATCCACCGTAGTGGAGGTCCTGGCAAGCAATGTGTTCTGCCATTTTGGTATGCCCTATGAGCTACACTCCAATCAAGGAAGTAATTTTGGGAGCCGGCTCATATCAGAGCTCTGCAAATTGTTTCATATCATCAAAACAAGGACTGGCCCTGTAGGTGGGGCTTAGAATACACCTTCCGTATCCTCTGCGTGTCGTAAGAGGCGACTAAAGGAGGTAGGGGTGAGGTAACCCTGACAGAAACCTCGAGTGCTGAAGACGGGGGTTCCAGGCCGCACGGCGCACTCTAATAAACCATGGATCCACGCACTTAACGCATATGATCATGTCGATAGTCACTTACAGGACTGGCGATATGATCAGCGAACGAAAAGAAGAAGAAGAAGAAGAATCAAAACAAGGACGACTCCGTATCACCTCCGGAGTGACGGGATGGTGGATAGATTCAATCAAACTCTCACGGAGATGCTTACGAAGGAAACATGCCTTGATTGTAGAGATTGGGATCTACAACTCCCATATGTACTCATGGCTTACCGCACTTCAGTACATTCCAGCACGGATTACACCCCTGATTGGTTAATGTTAGGCCGTGAATTAGCCTTACCCCTGGATCTGGCTATGCCTCGGATACAAGGAGAGAAAAGTTCACCCTCTCTCTATGTTGTACTCTTGCGGCAGTGGATAGAACAGGCCCATGAGTTAGTGAGAGAAACCTTATCCACTGCACACCAGCGGCAAAAGACATGGCATGACCGGAGAGTGCATGGAAATCCATATGAAGTAGGAAGGTTGGTTTGGGTACACGATCTGCACACGTGCCAAGTAAACTGAGTTACCAGTGGAAAGGCCCCTATGTGGTAGTAGGTAAGATGTCAGACGTGACCTACCGTATCCATGCTTCGGATGGCCTGACCTGTCATCCACTTCGATTGGCTTAAACCGTGTGTTAGTGACGACCAGCACTAGAGCTCGGGCTGGGCGTTTCTCGTGACACCAATACCCAGACAGAAATTTCTATGAAAGTAGTATTCCCACGATTAGCATTGAGCACCGTTGTGCCAGTTTGACCAATCTTCTACAAAGCCAGAACACCGGTGAACAAGCAGCTAACGCTGAGGACGATGACGAGATATGTACTCGCCCTCTCCCTCCTCAGCATGGGTCTACTCGATCTGGAAAGCCGTATTTGAAGAACTTTCCGTTTGTTTTTTACAAGGGATCGGATGGAAAAGCTGTTCAACCGATCTCTTCCCACTCCCACCCACTTCATGCTATAATCCCCATTATTATAGAGTTACCACACACGGAAGCTGAGGCTGACCCAAGCCATACTTCCTGTGGGGTGGAACATGTGATGAATAGCATGGAAGTGATGAAGCTAGATGAAACCTTGGCGTGTCTAGAACCGCAAAACCGTACAACAAGGTGTACCCGACCACGCCCCGAAAACGAGAAACCCCGCCCCTCCCAAGGGACATCATTTCCCGTCATCCCACCAATGCCACCACTCCAATTCGCGTCCCTCATCTATACACCAAGTTCGGACATCACCGGACCAGTCCATCTCACACTCCACTCGTCGTCTGTTGACTGTCAATCTTCAGATATGAGAGAGACTCCTGCTACAGAGGAGGAGGCATCCCGCACCGCACCGACCAACAATACCCCATGGGGTGGGCAGGGAAGCAGCCTGTTCAGCATAATCTCGGCTCAAATTTTCCCGGTGTCAAAACGTATGACAAGGCACCAACCGTCGTGTAACTGGAGATGACCACATCTCCCTGTCCAAAGGCCACTCTCTCCATTTGGCCTACCATACTCCCCCGTGAGCAGTCAGGACATCACACCACAGACAGAACTCTCTTGCCTTCATGGCTGGATACGTCAATTCATCATTGCGCGTACATCACACACATACTCGGGTATACTCAGCATAACTCAGGGACATTCAACACTGGCAACAACCTAGTTTAGCAACACCTATCAGTATTAATCAATCCCCGTTAGAGACACAAATTCCCGCAACAGTTCCATCCGCACAAGATACGGGAGAAATAATATCGCCCGCAACCCCCACTTCCCGCACTAACAACAGACTCGGCATTCACCCGCGTGCAAAACTGGAATGCGCCCATCTCACTTAACATTAGTATCATACAGCAGCCCGGACTTCCCGACAACAACATTATCATCAACAAACAACAGCCAACAATTCTCCCGCACACACCTTCTTATCTAGTTACGGCAGAACTGATCATGTAGATAGAAGGAATGCACTACATCCATCTACAGTACGCATCACTGGAGAAACGTCTGTCCGACGCCCCTCTCCTCTCCTGCGATGTCGTACAGGAACGGCCAAGAATACATACATCACTTACACGTAATAACAGTCGATATTATTAAGAGAGCAAGACGCCCGCATTGTCACCAGTCACGAGAAGGATTTTGCTACCGAAAAGTTGAATTCGATAATGGATTGATCAAAGTTACGACAGCATCCAACAGGTCATCTGTGCTCTAAAGTAACTCTGCCCCGCCCACGGGCTCGGCCATTACAGAGCGAAATACCAGCAAGGTTTGATAAAGTTGACATCACGCTGCCACACACACACCCCACCCCCCATCGCAAATGGTGGCAATAAAAACGTCACCTTCACCACAGCGCAAGTATCAGCCACAGATAACCAGCCACGCGTATCAAATTCAAATCACCAACATGTCAGAAACATAGACACTCAGGTTGACTGTATTCACAATCTCCAAACGAGTGCATTGTAAATCGTAAAACTGTGTGCACTCATTTCCGAGCTGTATTGTAATTTAACCATGATTATTGATATTAATGTGTCTGGTCTAGGCAAGGACGGAGCTATTTCTACCCATTGAGGAGACTGCTTGGCAGTCCTCCCACTCGGAAAACACAGCTATCTTGTCGGGATCAGTAACTTTGATACGCCGCCTGAATAGATCTGTTTAAACCACACATCAAATTACCTACAGCTTTACTGTTATATTTTTTATTAAGAACACAACTGCTCTACCGTGTATATAGATCATTAGCGCATGGGCTGATAAAGCGGCACAAAAAATCTAACAGTATAATGACACAGAGAATTTCAAAAATTCTCTTTCCTGCGTTCCAGTCCATAATCGACATGGGCTGAGAACTACCTATTACAGACAAATACAAAGTCGCATGTTTTAAGAACCCGCGCAATAAGGGACATTATATTATAAAGATTCATGATAGAACATATATTTCCATCTCTTGCATCTCCAAAGAGTACACCTCAGCAACAGTATTTCGGCCATCGCCATAAACAGCACAGATATGACTTTTACTACTACTACCAGTAAATTGGATCAAATGCTTTAAACAAAAGAGCCGCCCAAATCGGCGACTACCACAGCGTGATGGAGGAGTGGCGAGGATGAGTCGGGAGTAATTACCACTGACGTCACCAGGCTCCCACACACCCCCATTGGGCGCTCCAGCATAAAATTAAAGCAGGCAGGTTTATAAGCATCCAATCTGTAAAACCGCTTCACGCTAATTAAAAGGTGAGGCTTCACACGAATAAGTAGTACCACGTTTTTATGTTGATCAGAGACTTTTAAATGCGCTAAATTAAGATAAAGTTAATGAGCCATTCCTCCTATAATTAAAAGTAATCCCTTTATACGGGACAAATTAATCCCTTGACACCTAGAATAGGAAAGAGAAAAACTTTCCATATAGGGTCGACCGAATCACCTTCAAACTTCCAGGTGTGGTCATCCACCATCAGTGACATCACTAAATCATATAAAAGGAGGAAGCGCACTCTGAAACTTCGTATTCCCGTCAAAACTCGACACCAGGGAAGAACAAATAGCATTAGGCTTCTTTCGTGTCGAAAACTAAATTCTGCTGTATCTTATTATTAATTCATTATTACATACTTAGCCTGGAAAGTCAAAATGAAGAGATAGGATTTTAGGTTTTAATTAGGTTCCCGCAACCAACTACTATGCGGGAAGGAGATGTCACTCCTTGAAGATTTAGCATTGTCGGATTCATCTGAAGAAGAATCGGTACCAGTTGTGAAAGGATTCCTGTGCAGCTCATTATTAGCTAGCGGAGAACTGTGTACCAAAACTTTTACGCGAAATTCCGACCTCACTCTTCATATTAACAAGGACCATCTCCTCCAGACAGCCTTCTGTAAAACGTCTCGGTATCTCTACACAGCCACCCGTTACGGAGTAACAGACATGCTCCGTCATAAGCACTGCATATTAGAAGTCATTAGTTCCCAGTGAAGAATGCGAGGATCTAGCCACTAGCCACCCGTTTTGAATCTCGGTTACAGGTCAAAATACTCCGGATCGAGAAGATGGCCCACACGAAGAACACTACCCGCAGACATCCCGTTAGCCATCGTCCTCCCATGGCTACATTAGCAACTGTGTCAGCCACCAGCCGTGAATTTCCACCTTCAGTCACTTCAGGAAGCGCTACGCCGCAGCCAGTTACTACGTCCACTCCAGTCTTCAAGCAGAGTAAGAAACAGAAATCACAAGATCCAGTCCGGCAGCACCCACCTCATCCATCAGCAGCATGACAACAACAATTACACCAGCACCAGTATTGGCAGAAGCAATCGCAACCAGCCAGCCCATATCGGTACTCATCACGCCGCCAACGGAGATGGCGATACCAAGCTATCCGCAGTCACCATCTCCTCCCGACCTGACCATAGACCGAGGACCGGGACGGTCGGAACCAACTACTATCAGCATCACTCCGACCCGCGTTATACAGCATTCCCAATCCAGCCATACCGATCCAGCAGTCTGGAAGGGGACTAAACCTGAGCGACCGTACGCGGGAAAGAAATGAATCGCGCACAGACACGACATAGAGCCCATGCCAAATGTCTCCGTGAATCGGCTTCTGAAATACGCGAAATCATGGAAGATGTCATCACCAATCGCAACCGCCTCAGCATCACTGCCTCGGCCACCAAATATGGCTCACCGCCATCACCACAGCAACTGCAGCAACCACGCCAACTATCACGAAGCCTGCTACCTCAGACACCACTACACCAACCAGCACCAACGCCGCCGCAGGAACGAATATTAAAATATCCACACTAACTACATAGGACACTATAGACACTGTGACCAATATTCCCGCAAATATCACTTTAGCCATTCCATAAAGCGCCAGTAATAGTGAAGACATCTCAGCACTAGAAGTTCATCCACCACGACCAAACACCATCAGTCGCAGGACCCAGACTCAATGGGGAAATTTTCCGGCAGAGCTGTGATCGTTTGTGTTTGAAGTTACAGTAGAACATCAGTAGTGCGACTCGTGGAAAATTTACTTTTTATTATTATTTTTTAAATACTTTTCTTATTATTATATATGTTAAATCAATTGAATCCCGTCCCTAGGATGACTACGGTTATCCTACACAGCTGCGCGACTTAGTTGCCCAGTTGTGTCTCACACTGAAATGAACACCGCAGATTCCTGTGTTGTAAGAACGTTGTGTGCGACGTAAAGTATACAACACACCGCAGTGCAATAATGCCATAGTCCCGTCATGCAGTCTCGGCTATACTGAGGCTGCGTGATAAACTACCTTTTGGTTTATTATCATATTCTATTTTTCTTATTATTTTTCTTCCTGTCTTAGATGTCAGGATGGCTATGGGGTCAGCGAGAGCTGCCCATTGCGGACCCGCTATAACGGGCCGCAAATATTTACTTTTTTTAAATCAATATACCTGTTGCATATCCATTATTTTACCTGGGGTGCGCAAGTAATTCAGTAATACTCTAATGGGTGTTCTCTGCGGAGATAATGATTATCCGCACCCAAAGAGAACACCCATTGCTTAGCGAATCATTGCCTGAATAAAGTTAAAAGTACGCACCCAAATATTAAAACAAAACAAATAAAGAAAAGATCTGGAAAAATAATTCCAGGTAAAAAATTAAAACTAAAAGTATGCCTCCCCTCTCCTCTTTGGCACCTCTATGTGCTCTGTCTCTCATAATACGCGTCTATTGCGTCACTACTCCTCTCAGGCCATGCTCCTACCCGGGAAGTCTATGATTTCCGCCTAGCGTGCATCCGTGCGCTGATCCACGATGCGTGATTGTTTGCCACGGATGTCAAACTAGGAGGGGGTGGTGTAGTTTGGATCGACGGGTCAGGTGCTGGCGTACCAGCTAAGCTGGGTACGTGCCCCTCGTCCTGGATTCCGTGCATGAACACGCCCCTCTGGCGAGAGCTATAAGCGTATATGAGCCTATGAGAGAGATTTCGTCGTAAAAACGACTAAGTTCGTTAAAACGCATAGCGCACATGGGCGCGCTTACCACTGCATTGACAGAGCGCATATATCACGTCCAAGATAGGATAGCGCTTTTAGTGTGCCCAGTAGGTACAATGTAATCCTTTATAATTGCTTGTTCCCGCCGAATCAGGTATCAATCAAGAGCAGAATTCGACGGGCTTTCCAAATCTGTAAACCATTTCAAAATCGATCAAGAAATGGCTGAGTTATCCACGGAAAACCCATTTGATTATCTTCAAAATATTGCTGTGACGTCATAACCACGTGTACGCAGAAGTTCTAGAATGTTCTAGAACATTCGTCTGCGCCATTATTAGCTGCGCACTGATTGGCTATTGCTCGGCCGATGATTGGTTGAGGCCTGCGCCTATGACATCACGAGTAGTATAAAAGGAGATGGAATCCAGAGTTCGAGAGCATCCTCGGCCAGGGGCCGAACAGGTTGGATCTGTAAAGCAGCTACGATCAGCCGAGACAGTTATTAAACAGATCACCTCGGTCTTGGTTAGCATCTTTCCCATAGCATTGTGGCAGCCACCCAACCCACCGCAGCTTAAAGAAATTTGTTCGGGAGCATTTTTGGAAATTTTCGACAATGTAGTTGACGACTGAATCAAGAAATGACTCGGAACACACTCTTGCGGTGAGGCCTTTCCCGGCCTGAATATGTGATTCTACAGATGCAGAGGCAGCAATGTTCTTTGGTGGATAACTCGCCAGATCTGCCAGCCACGCAAAAAAGTGGTTATTCAACTGCCACCCCCCCCCACCCCGCACTGATGTCGTGTAGGTTTATTTAAACTTTTTGACCGCAGCAAGTAAACTTTGTCCCATACGCCTTAGGAGCTAACTGACGTACCACGCACCGTTAAGCTTAGTATGCATCTTCATCCGTATTCGACAACCCCCCACTGATAAATGGGTTGTTCTTAACTCTCATCCGTACCGTCGGTGTACGAGCACTTTCTTCCTAGCAGTAATGTTATTGTAGAACTTACTGACTGTTCATTAGACATTCTTATATCGTGATTACCATCCTGAGGTCACTCCGCTCCCGTTCTGGACTGCATGCGGGAACCGACATGCGGGAACTTTCCAGCTTCCAGCAAACGCGTTGATTCACGTCACACCAAGGGTGACGTATCAATTTCAGTAACATGATAGCCCGTCCTTAGGAATGGCTAGCGACTATTCAAGTAACTATACTTAACATCTTTAATTATTCTGTTAATTACGACTAGTAATTATATTTCTTCTTTGTAAATGGTCCCGATGACTAAAAGGAACCGTAACGGTCTTAGGACCGCTAGTTATAATTTCTTTATCTGTTTATAGATATTCTTATTTTACTGTAAGGTGTTTTACTAACCGCACCGTAGCAGTTCCAACAACCTGTACTATTTGTATTATTCTGATCATTTCACATTGTATTACTTGTACTGGTTAGATTTATATATGGCGAGCAGCCATCAATTCATATGTTTTGTTTATTTGTAGAAAACGTAGGACTGCAGTGCACGTTGGAAACACTATACAGCAACATTTATATATGTATCACTTTCTCCCGGCACAAACAATTTTTCACTGAGGTCGCTGTTCATGCTATAACTCTGTTTAGCCCGGCATGCTACCGACTAAAAGCCTGTCTATTTAGCTCAGTAGGATAGGTTTAATATGATTAGAGACAATTTCTTCGTCAAGAGACACATAGTGTATGCCTCTTTTCCGGTAGTCGCGATAATTTAGCCCCGCACTCCGGCAAGGTTGTGTAAAATTGGCCACCATACCTATTGGCCTCATATGTATAAGTTATTGTCTCTCTTCATGTTCCACTAAGCACCATGGACTGACCCAACCCTGGGAAACTATTGGGGTTTCCGAGCGGTGATGGCCAGGGTGTGGTGTCACACACACCTCCCGTGTATCTTCTGATACATAGTAGTTAGTTATCCTTGCCAATGTAGGAAGCACTGCGAAAACATATTATAATTATTGATTTCTATCTCATCTTCTAGGAAGTCTCCCCCGCACCGCAGTGCATAACTGGGCAACTTGCGTTTAAACCTAACATCAGGTTAAAAGATTAGCTCCATAGGACCTGGGGGTGGGCGAGATCCCCATCCCCACCGATTTCTGTCGGAATGTCTGGGCAGGATCTTAGGATCTGCCACGCCCTCAAGGGAAGGACATTCACCGTGGGTATTCGTCTCTCCTACCCCAACCGTAACGATAGATCAGTCACCTAAACTTGCTTTTCTGAAAAGTAACCATTTTCCTGTGACGTTTTATGTGGTTATGGAGCAAGATGTCCGGATTCTCACCAAGCTCGGAGGTCTTGCAATATAACATGTATTCCCGCTGTCTTGAGTGTTGATGTCTTAGGACATCCTCTCTCAATGACAGCCATATCTAAAACGCTAGGTAGGGCCCCCGCCATTTGCGGCTTAAACTAGTTCTTGACTTTAAGAACTAAATGTTAGGTTATGCATAGAAGAAGGCCCGCATAAATAAAAGCGGCACCTAGTAATTCAGCATGTTTAAAACTACATAAGACGGTGACGTGGGAATCCCTCGGGAATCTCTCGTCCCGTCTTCACGTAAAACAGCACGCAATATTATAGTCATAATTTCACTGGGCATGGTCCTTCCTTTATAGCATTTTGGTTGAATATTAGAGTGGGCCCTTTCCGGCCAATACTCTTCTCCCGCTTTAAACGGTGGCAGCATCTTCCTGTGAGAGAGGCCCGTGTGAGGCACTTGCCTCTCGCAAGGATTCAGTGACAACGGCCCGCGCGAGGCTACTACTTCTCACCCAAAAATAGCATCAGAAGTAATACCCGCGTGAGGCACCTAGCTTTTCGCAACTATAAAAGATAACTTTCTTTCCTTTCAGCTTAGATGTATAATAACTTATATTAAGTTAATTAGTGATCTCGTATGCGGGAGTCTCCTTTGCGGGGATACCTCTGCGGACTTACGAGTCTGTGTGGTACCTCCAGGAGCCCCGCATTTAAAAGTTAATCAGGCTGTCTCTACATCTTGTATTTTCGTATGCTCATTTTTATCTAGCAAACTTGACAGTCTGTTTTAGATAAATCAATTGTATAGACTTATTTAAGTTAGGTCACCAATCAAATATTGTAAGTCCATAGATCACGAAATTGCTATGGACAGGGGTACCGGTGACACAAACTCATGGGCTGATACTGTTGTGTTCAATATTCGTGACGATGGTCGCACAACCCCACCGGAACGATTGAGATCCACAGGCCTTAGGAGCCGGTCTTTGCTACCCATAGGGCAGTGTCGCACGGGATCCGTAACCCCGAGACCAGGAGCTAGCCAGCGTCATCACTTGTCGTGTACATGCGACGCGGCGAGCCGACATCATACACCGGAACGGCCCGACGCTACCACGCGAGCTACAATTGCTTAGTTATACATACGTTACTTTTAACTGTTTTATTATACCCCATCTTGATGTAATTATTGTATGTCATTTGTATGAGTATGGGTGATACGTGTATAAGACCTATGTCTTACTGCGCTTCCATTAAACAAAATAAATTCTGTGTAAACCAAAGATTGGTTAGACCCCACTGTCATACACGTACTGTCAGACTGAATTTCTAGGTTACACTTATTATTTCAGTATTCATGTGATTGATGGTGTTATGCCATGACGTATTGTCGCTGTAAGCTGTTGCTATCAACCACTGCAACATGTTTTATAATCCATTATTTTCAGATTCCACCGACCCATAAACCGTCATTATTGAGCAGTGAAGCGAAGAAATTACATAACCCATTTCTATTGCACCAATGGAAGAATCCTCTTTTAGAATTTACACATATATGTATGATTACTGTATTCTGCGGCTGTAGTAGTAGAAACATCTTACAGCTGCAATAAATCGTGCTTCGCTTTTACCCACTGTGTTGTGTCCTCAACCGAATTCCTTAGCTTCCTCAGGTCATTGGCATTAGTCTACCAAATCCTGTTTTCTTGAGGTCACCTCGTAGCACGCTGAGTAGATTTATGCAATGGCATCCTCTCCTGGCTTTGTATTTGCTGGCTCCGAGTGGTCTTCTGGCATCCTTAGAACATGGCCAAACATGGACCATCATTGCTGGCGACGTATTACACATATTGAATAGTGCACCGTTGGAAATTATGCTGTCTGGCCATCTGTGTCCAGTGATGGTGCGTATGTGTTTGCGTTGGAGAAAAAATGTATACATATGCTACACAACAAAAGGCACAATCTCAACAATTGTGTACTGCCTGAACGAATGTTTTTATTGTACATCTTTATATTAACATAAATTATTTATATTACTATGCAACACATTCTTTCAAAGATATAAATTTATAATTTTATAATTTTCTGAATGAGCACCACGTGGTGACATATGTTAGATGAACACAGACAAAATTTAAACATGAATTTATATCTAACATATGTCACAACACGGTGCTCTTTCAGAAAATTATATAAAATTATAGATTTATATCGTGGAAAGAATGTCTTACATAATATAAATATGTACAAGAAAATTAGCATATCCACAATCAATATTATCTGAATTTGAATCTTTAAAAGCAGCCCAAATCTCGGGGGAAATCACTTTGCAAAAGTATTTTCAAGCGAAACAATTGCTGCCGTTGTGGGAAAAAGGTACGTTCAGAGTGTTCAAACAATGTATCTCTCTATCTCTCCCCACCCCTCCAGAACAGAAGCATGCAGTTATATATACATATCACGATTTACTTGAAATCGTTTCTGTTAAAGGTGCATATTCACAGCAAAGTTACTGAAAATAAAATTGGTAATATTGTATTCTTTTATAGGCTTAAATTATGTGTCTATATGTAACGAGACGAGATAAATCTTAACATATGATGATTTAATTCCATATACATTAATATACTTTTTTTTAAAGTTGCGAAATTGAAATAGAGGCTCGTGCCTTTAACCCATTAATTGCAAAGTTTGTTCAAGTTTTTGAAAATTTACCACTGCATTGACTGGCTCGGTTAGTGAGCCAGTCATTCCAGTCGTAGATTTTCAAAAAAATACTATTCTCTTGGCCTGCAAATCGGCATTCAAAGCGGAAATATTTTTGCAACTGCAACAGAGGTGGGTTCATGAACGAGTTAAAGGAAAAACGCTTCGTTCAAACCTTGACAGCGCGATAACAAGTGGAAGGACCCAAGATAGTCTCCTTACGATAGCTGACGTCATATTCAAAATACGTCACGTGTTAGCTAATATATCAAGCAAAGGCAGGTCCTACACGACCGGGAAATAGCTCGTCACGACAGTGTCTGTATAATGTGCCTTTGGTGAACTTACAATTCAATTTGAATCTAAGTTCACTTGGGCTCAGTCAAATTAGTTTCCAAATATTCAAAAGCTTACCTGTATACCTTGAAGTCGGGATTCTGATAATTCTTGTTTCAAAGTATATAAAGCGATCCCAACGCGACGCGCAAAACGTGGGCGGAGCCTCGATTCCAACACGTGCAAACAAAGCGTGGGCGGAGCTTGGCTAGAAATGGGCGGGGCATAGCTAAAATGGAATTCTCTATTGTATGTCCAGCTTCGCGACTTTAATCCTACAGAACTCCTCACGTGGTCTAATTTCATTGTGGTTTTTAGTTTAACGTCACATTGGCGTGACGTCAGTTGAATAATGAAAGTCCGGGTCATAGGGGCCCAATATGTCACTCACGTATCTGACGTCAAGATCAAATACTGTTAGCCGACGTCACCGTGATAATGACATAGCTCCGTCAGGAAAATCGAAAGGTCCGTCATCAAATTGTAGGAATTGTATGTGTGTGTATGATTACTGTATTCTGCGGCTGTAGTAGTAGAAACATCCTACAGCTGCTATCAGCCCGTCTCCGCTTTTAGGACCTGTATGTCTTTGATGAATTTACCATCATTAAAGCATTCTGTTATATATTTTGAAACTAATTTGATTGGGAAAAAAGCAGCAATAGTCTCAACATGCGAGAGAAAATGCAAATTATTTATATTTTAAGGAATATTGTGTTGAATATTTTGAAAATAAGTTGACTGTTATGGCAGCAGGAGGTTTCCGTAAAATCAGTTCCATATTGCTCAACAGCGTGTGTGGAAATGGCGACACTGATATTTCAATGGTCAAGTTGTTATCAATTGGCTGAACCCGGAATGGAGAGATCAGATCTATCACTCAAGTATATGGCGTCATGAACATATAAAAGTCCGTCAAGTGTACGAATTGAAGTTCATGTCTTTGGTAGACTTAATATTTACTAAGCATCTTGTTAAATATTTTGAAACGAATCGGACTTTTTGCTGGCATAGGAAACAACAGCGTACTGGCATATGCAGCAACAGCACCCAGTCAAATTTGTTTCAAAATATGCAACAGCTTACCCATATAGTTGCCTTGAAATTAATATTTTATGAATTCAGTGATCAAAGTATATAAACCTATCCTAACAGGTGCAAATCATGGGCGGAAATTAGATATAAATGGGCGTGGCATAACTAGAATTGATATCTCTATTACGTCATCACTTAAGCCTTACCTCTCTGATGTCAAAAAAAAAAAAAATTAAAATTAAATTAAAAGATAAACTGGTGTTCATTTTTCAAAAAATGTGTCGCAAGATTTTCCTGTCGTGGACAGCAACATCATCCACCGAAATTGTTGAAAAATATACACCTGTTTCTTTACTATTGCCATAGAAAAAATAGTGATGTCAGATCGGTAATGGTCAACATGCCTAGATTAATATGTCGATGTTGCCATTATTTATAATAACTGTTCGGTATACACTTATTTATTTCAGTGTCACTATGAAATTAGTATTGCTGTTTGTCGGGTTGCTGCTCGTTTCAATAACGATTGCAGGTCGCAGGCATGGTGGTGAGTCAACTGTTTTAGCCGTATATCTATCTACGTTTCTTCTTCTAGTCAGAGCCGGATTAGGCCTAGTTGGGGCCCAGGGTTAAATAGTTGTAGGGGCCCCTTTTAATGCTACTTACTGTAAGTGTGATTTCAATAAACCTTTTCAGTTTTAGCTATACCCCACCCATCTCTATCTAAGCTCCAGCCACACCGTGCTCGTGTTGGGATCGATCGATCTCTGACTATCAATTTCCAGAAAACTATGCAGGTGAGCTGTTGAATATTTTGATACTAATTCGATTGGGTGCTGTTGCTGCCTATGGCAGCAACAACGCCCAGTCAAATTAGTTTCAAAATATTCGATAGCATGTTCAACAAATTACGGGTATCGTGATTGTAAAAGTGAGATACTGGGATTAAAACGTTTAAATTGGTAAAATGCGATAATTGTTTTTGATTTGGGGGCCACTTATCTTTTGTGGCCCCGGGGCTGTAGCCCTGTTAGCCCTTGCCCTACTCCGGCTCTGCTTCTAGTGCGGTAGTATGGGTATAGTTGGTATATCTACATTGGTGGCTTTAGCTTTCCTGATATAGAAATCAATCAGGTAGATGATGCCCCTCTCATAACACCGCTCTATGTATCGACTTTGATTGATTCAATTGAACAATTACATATCTAACCTCCTTTGATTTAAATGAATTGAAACCGCATTGATAACGGAGTAGCGAGATGAGCACGCGTGAGAGTTAATCTAGTCAGAATTGGATTAAACAAGTTGAATAACTGCTGGCACCCTACAATATACAACTAACACAAATATACGTTCATCGCAATCACATAACCACCGTTTTTCATGAAAAATGCATTAAAAAAACCCTTTAATTGTCATACCCAAAACTGGTCGGATGAATGTAACCGCATTTGTTAAAATAATAATGTCGATTTGTACGTTTAAAATATGGATATGATTTTGTAATGGCATGGTGAAATGTCATAGTTGTTGAGAATTGGTGAGAATTGACGTTTCCACATTATCTATCCATCATACGACGCCATAACCAACTTCGTGACATGTAGAACGACATCATAATGAATGACGACATTATGACGTCATGGATGACATAGATAAGTACGCCACGAACGCATATTTGAAGACGGGCTATGCGTTGTTGTACGAATTGTATGTCTTTAGCCTACTATTTAATAGATAGTCTGTTGAATATTTTGAAACTAATTTGACTGGACCCTGTTGCTGCCTATGGTAGCAACAGCACCAAGTCAAATTAGTTGCAAAATATTTAACAGCTTACCTGCATAGTTTTCAAGAAATTGATAGTTAGGGCATTCCATCAATCCCAAAACGGCGAAGTGTGGGTGGAGCGTAGCTAGAGGGGGGTGGGGCATAGCTAATACTGGAAAGGTCTATTATCAGAACTGAGTATAACTGAATGATATATCAGATTGTAACGGGAAATGTTTCATGCTGCCATGACGCTCACTCTGGTGAGGAACTGAGATGCTATATGGGATGAGGCTTTCAAACCAGAGAAAATATATTTGGTTCGAAGGAGGCTCTAGATATGTATGATTGTTGCGTCATAAATGACTGGTTAACAGTATCTAGGCAAAGTGTGTGTATGGTTAAAAGTTATGTCCCCCTTATCTAATAACAAATAAACATTCAGAAGAAAATGCCAAAACATATTGGTGACATAATTTTCCTCCGAACCGGCTCGATTGATTACTAAGAAAATTGGAATTAATATTTGAACTTTTGATTTGAGAATTCAGATGTCAATAGGATTTAAAGAATGCAAAAAATTTACATTTTCATAAAAATTGTTAATCATTCATTCTTGTAATTTTGTTGATGAAACAGTTCAGTGATTCATTCAATACGTGTATTCGTGTTTACGGACCTATATAATATCAAGTAGTTACTGATATTCAACTAACATTATAGAACACTTTAGTTTTAATATTATTTTAGATCACTATCTCAGGTCATCTGTCAAAAGTTTGAAACCAACGTGAAGAAAGAAGACCAATGGACCTTTCAGGTTTTAGCTATGCCCAGCTCATCCCTAGCTAAGCTCCACCCACACCTCGCTCGTGTTGGGAGCGATCGATCTTTGAACACCCTGACTATAAATTCCCACAAAACTACATAGGTAAGCTGTTGAATATTTTGAAACAAATTTGACTTGGTGCTGTTGCTGCCTAAGGCAGCAACAGCGTTCAGTCAAATTAGTTTCAAAATATTCAACAGCATGTTTATTAAATAGCAAAGAATTACAAAGACATACAATTTATACAATGTGTCGGACTCTCAGATTTGATGACAGTCTATATGGAACCCTTTGTGACGTAATGATTGTGACATCATCATACACGAGCTGAGCTGAGTGTCACACGAGGTCAGATGATGGATGGATACTCTGGAAAGGTGAATTATCTGACGAGGTTAAATTTAGTTTGGGACAATCCATAACTGGTAGGTGACCAGTCTTAGTTGATACAACCCTCCGTCCGTTCGTCAAGTTATAAATCCAGTGGAACTAGTCCACTTTACGGGCCGCCGATAATGGCGGCCAAATTCACGTAAAATAACGCGACGGATGAGATTTGCCTAGATTTTAACAGTTGGTAGGAATTCCGTAATGACGTCATAGGAATTATTTGTATTGGGCAGCGATTGGTTAACATCTGTGTCGGGTTAATGACGTTTTATTAACGTTTGTGACGTGTCAATGAAATAAAGGTTATTTTAAAACAGAAGTGATGTAAAAAACGTGGATTTTTAAAAGCCGGTTGTATTGTTTATAATAAAAACGTAAATATCATTAAAATATCTAGCGCTAACCCTAACAATAAACTCTAATCCTAACCAATTCCAATTGCTAGGTAAGATATAATCTTGTTTGTGGGTGTGTAGTAGGGACTACGCCGAAATGTGGTAACATTATATGATGTAATGGAAACACATTGACAATTTTGTGTGCAATTCCCCCCCCCCCCCCTGGGCAAAATGAGTCAGAAAACTCGGAAATTTAAGTGTATCCAAAAATATAAAATGTGACTTAAAGTGTAGTGGCTGTGGCGTGCATCGTTGCAAATTGGAGGACCATACACTAATTTTAAATAAAATAATATTGTTTTTGTGGCCTATTCCCACAGCCGCTTACCCTGGTGTCTTGCGTCATGACCATCTAACTCCCAATGCTGCCGTCTTACACCTGCATGTCTCTATATTATTGTTAAAGCGGCTATAGCTGATAGATCTAGAAATTTAACATAAGGAACTGTGTTGTGTGTGTGTGTGTGTGTGTGTGTGTATGTGTCCAGAAAACGCTTCACGCGTGTCAATACTATAATTGTAACATGGTTGGTAGG